>JBBBDQ010000748.1:1620000-1665000 GCA_037127315.1 Ascarosepion bandense | reverse complement strand
AATACCCACTATAAAATGACCCTGTGTCACATCTGGCCTTGCGTGGGAAGGCTAGTAAATACAAAAAGATTTGAGAAACACTGGTCTAGATTGTAATGACTTGGTTGGGACCATATGAAAAAAAGACAAAATAACATTTACTATGTAAGATGCTTCTTCTATTTGTCGTGTTCCTTCAGGATATGACACTTCACAATTTCCTATCGGATGTAACTTTAGTAATGTTTGTCGTTTTACTATCACTCACACTCCTTGTTCTTCTTCTTCTTCTATGTGCCCTATCCTTTCAGGACGTAGGCGAACATGGCTTTCCACGTCTCCCTATCCCTGGTGGCTCTTATCATACTTTCTCCTGTTACACCACACAAACCCCGTTCTGCCATCTACTAGCTCAAGCCCATCAATCTAGAATATAAATGTATAGAAACTAGCATGGCCACAAAATGAGGGATCATTTTATATATTGATTATAATATAGATTCGATCCCTCCACTTTATATCCACATTATAATTTCTTACAAACAGTTGATATATATCTTCTTCTTCTTCTTCTTCTTCTTCTTCTATGTGCCCTGACCCTTCAGGACGTAGGCGATCATGGCTTCCCGCGTCTCCCTATCCTTGGAGGCTCTTTTCATGCTTTCTCCTGTTACACCACGCAACGCTCGTTTCGTCAACCACCTGATCAGGTCTTTCAAATATGTTATATCTGTTTTCCGCTGCCTCTTTTTCCCTCTATGTGGTCTGTTAGTAGAAGGTTCTCCAGGCCCTCCTTCCTCATTGCATATCCCAGGAACTTTAGCTGTCTCTTCCTGATGCCCAGTATTTATTTCCTTTTCGTTTCCATCCTTTCCAAAACTTCATTATTGCTCACATGTTCGATCCATGATATTCGCAGCATCCTTCTGTAGAACCACATTTCAGTTTTAAAATGTTTCCTTTATCTTTGATGATATTGTTGAGCATTAACTGCCATATTGAAGAACTGATATCACATAACAATCCATTTGTCTCTTCTTTGTTTCAAGTGAAATTGTCCTGTTTCTTAAAACTTTACTCAACTTCTGGGATGCTTCCTTCGCCATGCAAATTTACCTTCGGATCTCTGTGTCGCACTTTCAGTTTTCTGTTAGAATACTTATATATATATATATATATATATATATATATATATATATATATATAATCGTGTCGCTCCAAGTAATGCATTTTACTGCGACTGTTGTGCAGGGAGTTATATAGGAGGAATGTTATGAGAAGGAGGGAGAGGTTGGAGGGGTGTCAGGAAGAGAGTAGAAAAGGAAGAGAATACTAATGAGAGTGGGGTGGACGAAGAAGAAGGAATGAGAGGATGTAAGTTAGTGAGAGAGGAGATGACTATTGACTTTACATTTAAATTCTTGGAGATTATAGCTGTCGAGAAAGTAAGTATGCAGAATTCCACAGGCGGGAAGTGCGAGAAAAGAAGCTGATGGAGTAGAATTTGCGTTTACAATTTATTGGTTTCATAGTAAAAGGGTGGGACCTAGTTATTAATTTTGTAGCTCGAGGAAATTTCTATATAGGAGGTACCGGTGAGCTAAGTTCATCGGAGCAGAAGCCATGAAAGTATTTGTAGAAGAGACACAGTGAAGCCACACTGTGAAATTGACTGTATCCTAGCTGCCAAATCGGGATCGATCACATTACAGATTCTTCCCAGGTATTTAAATTTTTGTACCCGCTTGATTTTAGTATCCCCACCTGTATTTGGCATTTTGGGCTGCCCTTTTTGCTGATGACTATGCATTCGGTTTTCTTGCAGTTTATTTGTAGTCCTTTCTTGTCACTCTCTTCAGCTATCTTAGAAGGTCTTGTAGTTTCTTTTCCGTGTCTGCTATCAGCACTGTATCATCTGCGTACCTTGTTGTTTAAACTCTGGCCTCCGATGACGAATCCTGGCCTTTCTAGAGTCCCCAGAATAGCCTCGCTGTACAAGTTGAACAGATCCGGTGAAAAAACATATCCCTATCTTACGCCCCTTTCAATCTTCGTATATCTGCTGAATTCATTACCTATCCGTATGCAGGCGGTTTTTTGCCAGTAGAGATTCTTGATTACACTTAGGTCTTTCCCAAATATGTCAAGTCTGCTGAGCATCTCTGCAGATATAAAAGTCTCCATTTATAAAGATATAAAAGCCTCTATTTATAAATGCTCTTTGAGTAGGTTACTAATTGTTTCCCTATATCACTATATGCTCCGAGTGTTTTCTAAGCCTTCTTTCTTCATTATCTGCACGTGGTATTCTCAGCATCGTTCTGTCGAGCAACAAGCTTTTTCCTTTAAGTTCTCCTCATTTTACGAAGGATTTGTCCAGCATTTACCGTCATACGGAATGGCTGGAGTTGCACTGTAACTTATATCTCCTTTATTTGATTCTGACTAAATTGTTCCGTCACTTAAGCCTTTATTCGGCCTTTGGAACTAATTTCGGTGCTAAGTCACTTTTCCTATCATCTGTTAAAACAGGTGTCGGCAACGTTTTGCTAACTACATACTGACTTACGGTTGTAAAATCATTCAGGGTGTTAACAGCAAACGTATTTTTTAACAAGTCAAGGTCAATATTGTTCTACAAATATATTTGATATATCTAAACTTATTTATAAATAGAACTTTTTCTCTGTGTGTGTGTCTGTGTGTGTGTCCGTTACCTATAGACTCCGAAACGGCTGAACCCATTTTCTTAAAAATTTACACAGTTGTAATATAAGCGAGTGTTCTTAGCTAGGTTTTGTGTCGAGGTACCCCCAATAAATATCGAAAATCGATAATCGAAAAAATCGGGTTATAGAAGGAGTGGTCCAATTTTAATCAAATTTGATACACCCATAGACAAAGACATAAGAAACGATATTCAGAAGTTTCAAGGTTGCAGTTCTTAGAATAGTGCAGAAAATCGATAATATATATATATTTAAAAGGCATGATGTTTGTGTGTGTGTCTGTTTATCTGCCTGTATGTCTGTATTTTTCAGCCCTTTTATTTTAGTTTTTGCTTCGGGTTTGGCTCTAAGTAGGTATAATTGCAGTTCTTTGTCTCAGCCATGATACCATTACCCAGAGGACTTATTTAGCCTTCAAAGTTCAGTTTACGACGAAAAAAACTCATTTGATATCGATACCAGGAAATCAAAATTTGACTTACATCCATTCATTTTTCTTTCAGTCTACGGTTTCGCTTTAACTGGAGAGAAGTATTGCTTTTTAGTCTTTCTTGCCAACGTCCAAAGAGCCTGAGCTCCAGGACCATGGATTAGTTTTAAAACTTTCATTACACCCGAGCAACGCCGGGCTATACTGCTAGTAAGAAATAAAAAGAAAACCTTAATAAGAAGAGGGAATAATAAAGGAGAAAACGAATTAATAAGATAGAAGATAACGTTAGGCATTGAATTTAAACTTTTGAAGATCAAAGTTGACTTGACCGTAAGATGCTGTACGAGAAAAGACACAGTAAGCATAGAACCTACGGTTACACTTAGCCATTTTATTTACGATACATGCCTAATTATAAAGCAGTCTTATAAGCGTTACTTAGTAATATATTAATAGATATTTCCGACCTAATAAATAAAAAATAAAACTGCAAAAATTCAACTATCTGTGAAATGCTTTAACACAGGAGTCAGCAAACTACGGCACGCGTGCCACACAAAGAAATTTTCTAATGGTACAATTTATTGAAATAAAGAAATCTCTGGAAGACAACAATTTATCGGTGGTACCTCAACAAAAAACCTAGCTAAGAACACTTGCAGACGCTTATAGTACAACTGTGTAAATTTTCAAGAAAATCGGTTCAGCCGTTTCGGAGTCTATAGGTAACGGACACACACACACATAGACACACACACAGAGACACACATACACATACACACACAGACAAAGTTCCATTTATAAATAAGTTTATATTACACAGAATGTAACAAAACTGTTCTACTGGAGCGATTTTAGAAGCATAATTAAGTCCAGTTATACAGCAAAATAAAATATGTTCTATTTATTAAACTTGGGCTTGTTTGAGTTTTGTACAAGTTGGTGTAATTGTTATCAAAGGAAATAAATTATTGAACTAAGACCAAATCTCAACTTTGGATATTATAAAATAGTATAAACACTATGAATAGTAAAGTTAATATTCCTGCATAATAGGAAATGAGTCTGTATGTTTGCAGCCTTGTGCCATTCTTAGCTATTAGGGTTCTCTCCTTTTTTTCGGCTTTCGCGCAGTCTTGGTCTTTTGGCGATGGTACCAGAATGTTTTGTTAGCAGCGTCCTTTCTCAGATGGATTCACCTCTGTTCATTTACATTTTAGAAGGTTCATTTTGTCAATATTGGTTGCACATCTGTCACTTCCGGCGTTGACTTCCATATTGATGTTTTGCTTTCTTTCCATATACAGCAAATTTTTATAGTTTTGCGGTATAGAACATTGAAATATTGATCTTTTTTTTTATAGGCATGTAGATATTTAGAGGGTAACCAAGCATGTAAAACACTTACTAGTTCAGTCAGTTAAATGCCATACGTTGTACACCTTTGGGCGATCATGTCTCGAAAGAGACATAACTGGCTGGACAGAAGATTATCCCGCAGTAGGTTGCCATTGCTTTCTGCCGCAGACTGGTTGCCAGCCAAGGTTATATAACCCAATCTATCTTATTATTCGACTCATAGCTAGACGGGGAAGAGGTGTATTTTATTATTAAAGTAGTAATTAGTGAGGGGGTCAGTTTATTACTTCATAATAATATAAAACTGATCCCCCACTTTATGCCCAGTAGAAGCCTAAATCATGTTTTTAACTGTTATATTCAGTCAGTCAGTCAGTCAGTCAGTCAAGTGCCATACGTGATACACGCTTTAGATGATCATGTTTCGAAAGAGACATGACTGACTGGACAGAAGATTATTCCGCAGTAAGTTGCCATTACTTTCTGTGGTAGACTGGTTGCCAGCCAAGGCTATATATCCCAATCTGTCCTATTATTTGACTCATAGCCAGACGGGGAAGAGGTGCATTGTATTATTAACTAGCAATTAGTGGGGGATCAGTTTATTACTTCATAACAACATAAAACTGATACCCCAAAAGACTATATAACCCAATCTGTCCTATTATTTAAACCATAACTGGAGCGAAGAGAAGGATTAATACCTTTCCCAAGGGTATTTGTGCGTAAGTGAATGCAAAGAATGCAAGTGGGATTCGAACTCGGCACTCTGATCTCTCGTCCCGAGTCGATCTCCAAACACATATCCCTTACTAGTTCATTGAGTGAAAATGGCCCAGCAAAGAATATTTAAAACGTACATATCTTTGGTCATAAGCATGCAGATATTTAGAGGGTTACCAAGCATTTAAGTTGCTTAGCAGTTCATTTGGAGAAAAACTTGAGATAGTCTCAGCTAAGAATATTTAAAACGTACATATCTTTGCTTATAAGCATGCAGATATTTAGAGAGTTACTAAGCATTTAAGTTGCTTAGCAGTTCATTTGGAGAAAAACTTGAGATAGTGTCTCAGCAAAGAGTATTTAAAACGTACATGATATCGTTAGTCAGAGACATCCAAAAATTTTTACTAGTTTCCCAGTATGCTAGTCTTCCCAATCACATATTCCCCTTACAAACAAGAATGGTGTAACACTTAGCAAACTCGCATTACTAGATCAGCTACAACTTAGTATTGTGCTTTGTGCTCCATTCTTTGGCATTGTGCCACATCTGAGCTAAGCTTAGCAAATCGTTATTTCCGAATAAACTTTTGATTTTGTCTGCTAATATTGATTCTTCTTCTATATTCCGTGTTCCTTTAAGCCGTTGGAAATCATGGCTCTCCAGAATTTCCTGTCCTTCGTAGCACTTAACATATTTTGTCTTTTTGATATCTTTCCCAAATATTTTGTCCTGGGTACGACGATTAACTACATCTGGCAGCAAGGCCTCTTACGGGAAGATTGAAGATTTTGGGGGAGCATGGAACCATCTCTTAACTTCTGTTGTTCCCTGATCCATCTTTACGCCGGGCGGTAGCTCCTTTTCGTGTTCCAGTTATAGGGAGGTTGTAGACCCAAAACAAAAATCAACAGGACATTTTTATAAGATAACCAACAAAATTTTGTATAAAAAAATGAAAATCAATGCAGCATTAAAAAAATTAATAACATATATAAATTTTCTGATCTATAAGCTCAGTTAAATGCCATACATGATACACGCTTGGGTGATCATGTCTCGAAAGAGACATGGCTGAATGGTTAGAAGATTATCCCACAGTATGTTGCTATTACTTTCTGCGGTAGACTGGTTGCTAGCCAAGGCTATAGAACCCAATATGTTTTATTATTGAATCCATAACTGGAGGGAAGAGACAGATTAATACCTTTCCCAAGAGTATTTGCGCGTAAGTGAAGACAAGGAATTTAACTGGAATTCGAACTCGCCTCCCGGATTTCTCGTTCTGAGCTTATATCCACTGCACCACAACGCATATCCGATCAGCAAATCATATATCAAAAAAAAGATACTGTTACTCTGAAAACCTAAAAGTATGTGCAAAATATTCAGATTTCTGCATTAAATTACTTATAGAGCTTGATATGTCGCTAAACCAAATCAACAAACTCATCCTAAACCTATTTACTAGAGTGCATTGGATAGAATATGCGTTATTCAATGTCCGTAGCAACTGAAAGAATAAAGACATTTTCTTATGTTATTATTAGTTACTCGATTTAATAAATTCATTGCATTTTTTTGCCTTGAAAAAGTCCACATTGGATAAAACGCGTTGGCAGTTTTCCTATTTTTTTATGTTTATAAATATTCTCTTTTCTACAGGTTAACTCTAAGAGATTTTCATATATATATATATATATATATATATATATATATATATATATATCAGTGTGTGGATTGATATAAGCAGTTGATGTGCATAGGTTGATACATTGTCATCTTAGTTTTTCTTCTTTTTGTTAAATGGTGCGTCGCTATGTCTTTTTATATATATATACTATAGTCATCCGCAGACAGATCTGTTTCGCTGTATTACAGCTCAGCAGTACGGCTTAGACTCCGGTCGCTTCCTAACCCATGATTGAAACCCGACCGAATTGGCATCAGTCGGCGATTCTACCCCTAGGCCACAAGTGTCCAGTAGAAGAAGGCAGGCTTTTTAGCGCGTATAAACACGCCCAATAGCTAGAGTGCTCCAATTCATTATTGAATGAGCAGTGCGTAAATGCCGGAGTAGTTACTGTTTACAAAGATATATATATATATATATATATATATATATATATATATATATATATATATGTGTGTGTGTGTGTATGTGTGTGTGTGTGTGTGTGTGTGTGCAGTTGATTTGTGTAGGTTGATACATTGTCACCTTAGTTTTTCTTCTTTTTGTTAAATGGTGCGTCTCTATGCCTTTATATATATATATATATATATATCAATCCTATATATCAAGTTCGTATCAACCTACAAAATATTGAGACAAGAAATGTTTTTAAGGATTTCCGAAATTATATGAAAAAAATTATACACGCATCTGTTTAATTCACGAAATAATATTAAATGGCGTATTTTGTCAAACGCCTTTGTTTATTCTATAAAACACAGGTGCACGCCCTTCAAGGACGGTTTCCAAAAACCTAGTATATTATTGAGAGACAGGAAAATTTCTTGGAAACAAAAGAAAGAGTACTGAACTGTTATATGATGGCTGTCCTTTTATACTGCTGCGAATGATGGACAATTTCCTTAAAGATGAAAGGAAGATTCGAAGCAACGAAATATGGTTCTATAGAAATATACTGATGATACCATGTAAGGAACATGTGAGAAACAACGAGGTTTGGAGGGGATGCAAACGAAAAGAAAACATACATAACATCAGGAAGAGAAAGGTGAAATTTCTGGAATAGAAGGGCTTGGAGAATCTGATTCTCACCGGGTGGATGAAGAGATCGAGAGGCAAGGGTAAACAGCGCGTTATATACTTGAGTGGCTTAAACAAATGGATGGCAGAAGAGGTTTTTGGAGAAATAGCAGGACAACATATATTATGAGCAACAAGAGATAGGAAGATGTGAAGAACCATGAAGGACGAAGGGACACGGTACATAAAAGAAGCTTGGGAAAGCGAAATCTTCAGGGAGCGAACCTGGGCAATGGGGTATGAAGGCCGTGCGCTGCCTGGAGCAGATGGTCCTACTGTCGATTGTGAAGACAAAATTCAAAAGAAATACAGAAGAGTGAGCTAGTGAGTTTTGCTTAACGGCATATCAACACCTCTGTGGGTTATTTAATGCCAAAAAGGTGAGGTTTGAAGGTATTTTTTATGTTCAGTTATAATGAAAAGGTTGATTTAGTCAGATTGAAAAACTGAAAATGACTTCTAGTTTTGTATTCAAAAATATTTTACTGAGAATATTTTTCCATTAAAAATGTGTTTTATGGTAATAATTTTTCTTCAAAAATTTATTGTTGGTAATATTTTTTCTTCAAAAATGTTTATTTTTCTATAAAAGTGTATTTTTATACTTTCATAGTGTTTTAACCCAAGTTTGGGGGTTAACTATTTGCTCAAGCTGGGACCCTAACAGGTGCTACCACTCTCGGTCAGGATGGACCTTGGCACAACTGTAATTAAGAGGTGGTTCCATGCTCCGCATAACCTCCCAATCAGTGGCCTTGCTGCCGGATGAAGTTTACCGTCATGCCCAAGAACAGAAACAGAGAAGAGAGAATTTTTTAAAAAATGTTTCATCCCAGGCAAGGCTGTACCGCCACTAGTGCGCAGGGGGATGCATAAGAGAAGAGTGAAAGTTTAGGCAGGATGAGAGCGAAGAGAAAGCCGAACTGGTTACTGGGGGTGTCGGAGAAAGGGCAAGAGAAGGATAGGAATACCTGTGTGGAGATAGTTGCGAGGGTAGCGTGAGAAAGGAAAAAGAACACGATAGACGGGGTGATAGGAAAAGGACGAGGGAAAGATTAAAGTCAAATGGATAAGAGATGGGAATTGACATTGCATTTAAATTCTTGGAGATTGTAGCCGTCAGGGAATCAAGTATACAGAAGAGAATTCTACAGGCGGGAAGTGCGAGAAAGAAAGCTACTGGAGCAGAAATGGCGGTTGCATTTGGTTGATATAACTGAAAATGTTGGAACCCTGTTGACAGTCTGATTGCTCGAGTAAATTCTTGTGGAGGGTGCACCAGTGAGCTTAGCTCGTCGGAGCAGAAGCCAGGAAAATATTTGTAGAATAGACAGAGGGAAGCTACATCACGCCGGTGATAAAGGTCGGGACCGATCCCATTACAGATTCTCTCCTGGAGCCTGTTAAACACAATAATTACTTTGCAACAGTTGAGTAAAAAAAATTGTCATTAATAATTTATTTCGGTGTATGGCGTCTGTAATGGTTAAATGCGCGATAAATTCGACAGACCGGGTCAAAATCTTGACTGTTTCGTTCATTTGCACTGATTCCTTTGCGAAAGGCATGAATCAATATTCCCATGGTCTAAATAGCAGGTCAAACAAAATAATCTTGTTTTGGTTGACAGCGAAATTCTAAAATTTAGAGCCACATAAAGTAGGTTGGGGTTTCCTAGACTATTTGACCCTAGACACACCTTCTACTACTATGGCTGCACTACATGTTGTACCCTTACAGCGCTAATATTTTGCGAAAAACTTGATCGTAAAGTTAAGTGCTATACACACTTGGGCGATCATATCTCGAAAGTGACATGACTTATTGGGCAGAATATTTTAGCGCAGTAAGCTGCCATTTCTTTCTGCTGTAGACTGGTTGCCAACCAAGGCTAAAGAAGCCAACCTGTCTTACTATTTGATTCTTTTATCCTAGATCAGTCAGTTAAGTGTGATATGTGATACACGATTGGGTGATCATGTCCCTTTCGATCCATGATTGACTAGGAAGAAATTTTTTCGGCAGTAGGTTGCCATTTCATTCTGCGGTAGAGTGGTTGCCAACCAAGGCTAAAAAGCCAACCGTTCTTTTATCCTAGATCAGTCATTTAAGTGTCATGCGGGATACACGCTTGGACGATCATGTCCCTTTCAATTCATAACTGACTATGTAGAAGATTTTTCCGTAGAAGGTTGCCATTTCATTCTGCGGTAGACTAGTTGCCAACTATGGATAAAGAATCGAACCTGTCTTACTATTTAATTCTTTTATCCTAGATCAGTCAGTTAAGTATCATATGTGTTACACGCTTGGGCAATGGTTTCTCTTTTGATCCATGACTGACTAGGTAGATTTTCCCGCAGTAGGCTGCCATTCTTTTCTGTGGTAGACTGGTTACCAACCAAGGCAATAGAATTTAAACTGTCTTGCTATTCAACCCATAGCTAGAGGGAGAAGAGGTGGCTTCATACCTTTCCCAAGGTTATTTGCAATGGAAGTGAATGCAATGAATTCGACTAGAATTCGAACCCTGCTCTCTGAATTATATTCAAAGCCAAAACCCATTGTACCACAACGCAAATTCTTTCCGGAATTCTTCTTTTTTTATGTGCCATGTCCTTTCAGGACGTAGGCGATAATGGCTTTCCACATCTCCCTATCCCCGGTGGCTCTTAGCACGCTTTCTCCTGTTGCACCATGCAACCCTCGTTACGTCATCCACCTAATCAGGTCCTTCAAATATGGTATCCGCTGCTTTCTCCTGTCTCTTTTCCCTCTATTTGCCCTGTTAGTATCAGGTTCTCTAAGCCCTTCTTCCTCATTGCATGTCCCAGGAACTTTAGTTGTCTTTTCCTGATGCACAGTATTAATTTCCTTTTCATTTCCATCCTTTCCAAAACCTCATCATTGCTCACATGCTCGGTCCATGATATCCGCAGCATCTTTCTGTAGAACCACATTTATGCTGCTTCAAGTTTTTCCTTCATCTTCGAAGTTATTGTCCAACATTCACTGCCATATTGAAAAACGGACAGCACATAACAATCAAGTACTCTCCTCTTTGTTTCTAGGCGCTATATCATGTCCGTTTTTGTAGGGGATTCCACTTGGTTAGAAATGCTGAGGCAACCGTTGGCAGCTATCTTTTTTTTCAAATGGCTTATACGGCCACCGAATATCAACCCATCTTCCAAATTTGGGTATTTTTATCACAAAAGGAACAGTTGTTAAGTTATGTTGAGCACTGTTGCCGCCCGATAAAACAAAAATTAATAACTGCCAATGCCTCATGTCAGTAGTTCGCGGACGATTGATATTGTGTGTCGTTTAATTACCGATGTGTTAAATCTACAGGGTGTACTCGGAAAACGTGTCCACAATTTGATAATTGTAGCGATGGCTTTTCAGGGGAGATTAATTAAACACTTTGATAATAATTTGTTTTCTTTTTTTAATACAAAATAAATTCTAAAAAAAAAAAAAAGAAAGCATTCATCTCTCTCAATCGGATAGAATGATTAGGCAATTACAAGAAGTACATTAATTAATGTTTATGCGAATATATATATATATGTTGCTTATGATGAAAGTGTTTAATTAACTCTCAGGCAATTAACAGAGTTGCAGTTAACAAAGAAAATGTGTAATCGCTTTTTTCTGGATGCTACATACACACAAACATATACATGCAAACACATGCACTCACGAAAACACACACACTCTCACGCATACACAAATATGTGTGTGTGTGTGTGTGCGTGTGGGTCAGTGTGTGTTCCTATTCAAAGTTACATAACGTGAAAATAAGAATATATGCGAATTTACTCATAACCTTGATCGCTAGTGTGCGTATGTACACGATCGTTTATATGAGCGTGTGTGAGATAGATAGATAGATAGATAGATAGATAGATAGATAGATAGATAGATAGATAGATAGATAGGAATAAATATAGATAGATAGATAGATAGATAGATAGATAGATAGATAGGAACAAATATAGATAGATAGATAGATAGATAGATAGATAGATAGATAAAGGCTAAGATAGATAGATAGATAGATAGATAGATAGATAGATAGATAGATAGATAGGAACAAAGAAAAACTAAGATAGATAGATAGATAGATAGATAGATAGATAGATAGATAGATAGATAGGAACAAACTTAGATAGATAGATAGATAGATAGATAGATAGATAGATAGATAGGAACAAATATAGATAGATAGATAGATAGATAGATAGATAGATAGATAGATAGATAGATAGATAGATAGATAGATAGATAGATAGATAGATAGATAGATAGATAGATAGGAACAAATATAGATAGATAGATAGATAGATAGATAGATAGATAGATAGATAGATAGATAGATAGATAGATAGATAGATAGATAGATAGATAGATAGATAGATAGATAGATACATAGATACATAGATAGATAGATAGATAGATAGGAACAAACTTAGATAGATAGATAGATAGATAGATAGATAGATAGGAAGGAACAAACAGATAGATAGATAGATAGATAGATAGATAGATACATAGATAGATAGATAGATAGATAGATAGATAGATAGATAGATAGATAGATAGTAGATAGATAGATAGATAGATAGATAGAAAATAGATAGATAGATAGATAGATAGATAGATAGATAGATAGATAGGAACAAACTTAGATAGATAGATAGATAGATAGATAGATAGATAGATAGATAGATAGATAGATAGATAGATAGATAGATAGATATGGGGTTGTTACAAAAATAATGGCCGTTCGAAGTGTTGTATTTTGAAAAGACATTTTGACATAGTATTCACGGTATATATGAGGTGAATATTGCTATTCATAATAATTTATGTTTGCTCTGTAATAATTTATAGTCAGACAGAAATATTCTGGAAACTTAGAAGCCCTTTAACTATGAACATGGCAAAACATGATCTTCATTTTTTTTTTTTTTTTTGCATGTGTTTAAACTTGAGTACAAGTCCTGCCAAACGTCATGCTCCAAACAGAGCATGGTGAGATGGATCCACGAGTGACTGGACAGTACGAAGGTAGTTCCAGCAATTTTGTACTGGTGATGAGAATCTTGAAGATGAAGAACGTAGAGAACGAACATGCAATCTTGACAATTTCAAGCAGCTCTTAAGCAAAACCTTGGTGTGTAATAGTCTCACGACATTTGCAGGGTAGTGACAAGGTGAAAAAGCTCGATAAATGATTTCAATAAAAATCGAAAACTTAGGCGTTTTGAAGTGCGCTCCATGATCCTTCTACGTAACACTAATGATTAATTTCTTGAACGAATATTAACCTGTGATAAAAAGTGGATCCTATTTGAAAACCATAAACAATGAGGTTTTTCTTTATAATCGTGTCACCCCAAGCAAGGCATTCCACCGCCACTATAGCGAAAGGGGTTACATAGAGCAATTGGGTATGGGAAATGTCAGAAGGAGGGTGGTAGACGACTTAGGATGTACATAGGGAGAGAGTTGGAGAGAGTGGGTGTGAGTTAGTGTGTTAGGAGGTGTCTATTGATCTTACATTTAAACTCCTGGAGGTTGTAGCGGTAGGGAATTCCACAGGCGGGAAGTGCGAGGAAAGAAGCTGTTGGAGTAGAAATTGCGGTTACATTTCATCGGTTTCACTGTAAAAGGGTGGGACCTAGTTGCCAATCTAGTATCTCGTGCAAATTCACATCTAGCGGGCACCAGTGATTTAAGTTCGTCAGAACAAAAGCCATGAAAGTATTTATAGAAGAGGCACAGGGAAGCCACGTCACGCCGGTGAGAGAGTTACTGCAGGCGGTCAGCCAAGTCGGTATCAATCAAATTACAGATTCTTAGCTGTATTTTGTCAAGAACCCCGAGGAGAATAGAAGGGGCACCCGACCAGATGTGGCAGCTGTACTCAATACACGGGCGGATGGTGGATTTATATAAGTGCAGGATAGATTCAGGCGGAAAGAATTTCCGGGCCCTGCACAGAGAGCCGACTTTCATAGCTGCGGATTTAGCAATAGATTCGACGTAGTCATTCCACTTGAGGTCCGCTGAGAGTGTCAGGCCAAGCAGGCGTAATGATTTACTCTCTGGGAGGCAAGCCTGTTCCATGCTAATGGTAGGGAGGTGCGGTTGTCTGTAGTGGTTAATTGACAACAGCTTCGTTTTGGAAGAATTGAATTTTACGAGCCATTTCTTACACCAATCCACCACGGATTTGGAGGTCTTTCTCAAGCTCGGCAGTGAGGTTCGCCTTGTCACCAACACCAGATTTTTGATCGAGGCGGAAGTAAACTGTGGTATCATCGGCGTACATGCCTACTTGTGATCTCATGGCATCGGGAAGATCATTGATATAGATTAGAAAGAGCGTAAGACCTAGGATAGATCCTTGGGGTACACTCACGTTTGTAGGGTAGTTCTGGGAGGCATGTTCGTTTAATACCACCTTCAGTGTGCGGTTAGAGAGGAGTGACCGGATTAAGTCCAACAAAAGTCCAGTTATGCCATAGCTTCGCAGTTTCTGTAGAAGGCCGGCATGCCATACTCTGTCGAATGCTTTAGAGATATCCAAGGCGACGGTTCGGGCTTCACCATTCTTGTCGAGAGCCTGGTATATATACTCGGTGATGGTCGTTAGCATATCAGCAGTAGACCTGGTGAAGTGGAAGTCATACTGTTTGTTCGAGAGGACCCCGTGGGCTGTGAGATGCTGAACGACCTCGGCATTGATAATGGCTCCGAACACTTTGCCGACGATCGGAAGAAGGCTGATGGGGCGGTAATCTGCGGGGTCCGATGGTTCACCAGTTTTCTTGAATATTGGGACCACAGAAGAAGACAGGCAGGAAAGCAGGAGGAAGATAGGCAGATGTTGTAGAGCTTAGAAAGGATAGAGGAGACTTCAGGGGCACAATTCTTCAAAACTATGATTGGGATTCCATCCCCACCACTCGCTTTGTGAGGGTCCAGTTCTGAGATTATGCTAGAAATCAGCGAGGGCGTGATGGGGACGTCCTTCAATAGGGCCTCAGTTCTAGATAGGAAATCAGGTGTATGGATTCCAGAGTCGAATTGGTCGAGAACCTACGGGCAAAGCATTCAGCCTTGTTCGCTGAGGAGGTGAGGACCTCAAACTCGTTTATTAGTGGGGGTATTGAGGACTTACTCTTGCTAAGCACGCATTTACAGAGGCGCCAGTAGTCTTTGGTACCGAACTTGGAGGATGCTATTCCCCAGCCAAAGTTCCATCAGCAAAAGATAATGGTGACTGTCTTATGATTTGTAATTGGTGTTATCCATTACAGTTTTCTGGAAGCCAATCAGATCAATAATGCAGTGCTTTACTCCAATCAACTTGCTGAAATGCACGGACATCTGCAAAATATGAGACCAACATTAATGAATCGGCGTAGTCCAGTTCTTCTCCACGAAAATGTGCGGCCACATATAGCAAGAATGACGTTGCAAAAATTAACAAACTAGGGATTCGTGTGTTTATCACATCCTCCATATTCTTCTGACCTTTCATTCACTGATCATCATTTTTATGCACGTAAGCACATTTTTAAATGGTAAAACTTTTAGCTCCAAACCAGAAGTGGAATCAGCTTCCAAAGATTTCTTTGCATCAAATCCAACAACGTTTTATCAACGAGGAATAAATAATCACGCCGATCGATGGCAGAGAAGCATAGATGACCAAGGCTTCTATTTTGACTAATTTCAATATTCTACAGTTAATATTTCAAGAATAAATTAATGTTTCTGAAATCGGCTATAATTTTTGTAACAACCTAATAGATAGATAGATAGATAGATAGATAGATAGATAGATAGATATGAACAGACTGTGATAGATAGATAGATAGATAGATAGATAGATAGATAGATAGATAGATAGAACAGACTGTGATAGATAGATAGATAGATAGATAGATAGATAGATAGATAGATAGATAGATAGATAGATAGATATGTTTTACGATACATGTTATATTTATTGGGTGTACCTGTTTGTGTAGACTATAAATATTGAAAAGATAGACGTATAAATAAATAGATACATAAACTTTCCGCCTTTCCATGCGTTGTTTGTTGTTTGTTTTTTGTCTTACGTTGAGAGTTGTATTTCCATTTTGACGAGCTTATTCATAAATACGAACTTATATACAAAATGGTATTTGAAAAGCTCAATAAACCATCATACAATCATTTCGATTCCGTTTAAGAAAACTTCTTCGAATGAACATTACTGATCCAATATAACCGATATATATATATATATATATATATATATATATATTATAAGAAATTGAATGAACAGATATGTTAAAACCTACTGTTCGTTGTATTTACTTTTATAAAACGTGCTCAATACTGTGTAGAGCTTAATATTGCAATTTTTTTATTACAATTGTTAGCAAAAACATTATATCCCAATAAAAAAAGGTTCATCTTTCAGAACATTATTGCTCTTCTTCGGGTGATATTTTAAAACAAATGGTGAAAAGAATTTATTTTGGAAAATATTAAATGAATTCATGGTTATTTAGAATGTTAAGGAGGAGTGGTTGAAGGAAGTTAAACAATATCCTTATGGGTGTCCCTGTATTAATCAAAAGTGAGAATTAAGTCGAACTATAAAGTTAAACATTTAGGTCGTATGAAGTTGAGTTGTTGAATTATGTAATGATAAAGAAAATTTTTATCTGTCTGGAGTCGATACATATTAGAAACACGTATTTGTTAAGAAGGCTGAATTATGCCGTAACATATCATAGTTATTAATTTAAATTTTAACTTAATTTACTTTGAGTTAAAATTTAAATTAAGTAACTATAATATATTAAGTTATATTAGATTTATGTAAAAGGATTATTATGAAAAATGACTGTAAAGAAAAAAAAAAAAGATATGCTCTGTTATCCAAAACCACTTTCTACACATTTGAATATGTGTTTCTAACATGTATCTTCCTCAGACAGGAAAAAGTGTCATTTTATCATGATATAATTCAACAACTCAACTTCATACGATCTAAACGTTCAACTTTTAAATCTGCAACCCTGCTCCTTTCAATTATTTCATTCCCCAGTCCACCACTGACGACAAAGCATTTTGAAAAATTAAAAGAAGAGCTACTATTCAAAATTAATTATAGATAAATTAATCTAAAATTGAAATAATAGTGGCATTGTCGCCTTGCTTGGAGTGAATTGATTAAAAAATAAAATTCAACAGAAAATGCTGTTCCTACTATGTAGAAATTGTAAAGCCACTACATAAGTGTTTAAACGTTTGTAATATAACACCGTCATACTTCTGGCCATTATCAAGATCAGGTGAAACTTTTGATGTTATTCCGCTTTTAATTATTATTGTAGGCATCCAAGATAAAGGTAGCGGCATGCTTGGTCAAAATTCCCTTTTTTGGCGGGTAAACAGGGCGGACCTATCTAGAGCAGAGACTTGGGCGATGGTATATGGAGACCGTGCGTTGCCCAGACTACATGATCATCCTCACCTGTCAGCCATATCAAAAAGTTCAAAAGGGATCGAGTGTATTGTATTTGAGGACGGTTTGGCTGTATGAGTTGCCGGGACGTTCATCAGTGTTCACATCCAGTAACCTTCGAGTCTGCGCCTCGGAATTTCTATTGGGATTTAATTCCATAGCTTTTCCCTGTTTGGATATGACCGCAAAGGTAGCTTAGCTTTAAAATCAGGGTATTCTTTCATCTAAATAAACTGAGCTGACGAGATCCATGTACTAATTAGGGCGCTAATTAGGAAGAGATATTAACCACAAGTATGAGAACCTGTTTTGATTTTTAAGTACTTGTAAACTCGGTTTTTTAGCAATTGACATCTGTGCGTCATGTTGACGTCACGGACGAGAAGATATCCAATCAAAATTCTTCATTGGGTTAACAATCTTTGACATTTGTTAAAGACATTTTAAATCCTATTACCAAAACCGGAAAAGATCTTATTTAGATGTCGCTTTCTAGGTTTCATGATAAGAGCTGCAGGAAATGTTTTACACTTTAAAAAAAATTATATTGTAAAAACTAGAGCAGATTCTGTCCATCACGTACTCTTTGCGCGTGATTTGTCATGTACCAATATAATATATAGTATATCTCCTTATTATGAACGTTTCCCTTAATGATAATTTAAAATAATGCAACAGATGATGTTATTTCATTTATGGTAACTGGACTTTTGGCGATTGCTTCACTCAGTTTATTAATAAAAATATACAATATGCGTCATTGCTGTTGGAAAGTCACTGAAGCCGAGATGCAAGATCAGGATCGGTAATATATGTTGTTACTGAATGAAAAATAACCAAAATGGAAGTTGGAAAATGAAACAGTAATCTTTATAGCATCAACAAAATACAATATTCACCAGTTGTGTGAAGCGGCGAAGTACTATATTACAGTCTAGCAGTTGACAACTAGTAGTGGTCCAACTGCTAGACTGCAATATAGTACTTAGATGTTTCCCCACTTGAGATAAAATGTGTGTAATCCGAGCCATATAGCTCGGGCAGATATTTTAGTCTACTTTTCCTCAGGGAAGCGACGTTAACCGCTGGACAGCAATATAAATATTTAGCCCAAACGAGACTACCAATCAGCGGAGCCTCGTCTGTGTTACACTCCGCTCGAAGAAAGAGAGTCCAAAAATATCAGAATTGCATCTGAGCTACTTTAATTGCTAGGCGGCAATATAGATATTTAGCTGCCTCCCAATTTGAGAGAAACTGTGACAAAAGGCTTTTTTAATGTGGGTGATCCGAGCCATATACCTCGGGCAAAAATTAATTATGTTATATTCCCCAGACGAGACTCTACCTTTCAGAGGAGACTCGTCTTGGTTACTCACTGCCTCTCACACAATAGTGTCCAATGTATGTATGAGGATTGGGACGTACCCGTTAATGTTCATAAGTACATATATGACAATATTACAGACTTTTCTTTAAATATTATGAAGAAAATCTAGATATCTATGAGGAGCACCCGACCAGATGTGGCAGCAATATTCAGTGCAAGGACGAACGGTAGATTTATGACTGCACGTTATGTATTTTAACGAGAAAAAATGTCCAGTACGTCAGAGTAAAACTTATCTGTTGTTTTCATTAAAATATTTCATCATATCGTTCACATTTGGCTATGATGCATGTACGTGGTATACTCGATACAAACTGGGTGTCATGATATATATTGGGAATTTTATGTTTGTACCCCACTGCCATATTGTTTACGTGCTGCTCTCGCTACTACTACTACTACTACTACTACTACTAATACTACTACTACTACTAATAATAATAATAATAATAATAATAATAAATAGACAATCCCCATCTTACGAATATTTCTCTAAATAAAAATTTTAAAATAATTCAGCAGACGATGTTATTTTATTTATGGTAACTGTATTTTTGGCGATTGCCTTACTCCGTTTCCATTGTTCGTTACTGTACGTCTCAAAAATGGCAAGGATCAAAGTCAACCTCAGGCGGATAAATTCCGTCTCTCAGTTGTGTACTTGAATTCGGTTATTGCAAAACTGAAAATATTATTGATGTCATGCATCTTAAAATAGACAACTAAAATCCAAGTCAATATTTATTGACTGCCTTAACTACTGTCTTTGTAAATCTAGGCCAAAGCCATGTGGTCTGGATGCAATATAAACGCTAATATCTAACATTGTTAAGTTAACCTGCTTTCTCCTATTGTTTCTTTTCTTTTACTTTTTCTTTTTTTCTTTCTTTTTTACTTTTTTTCTGGAGAATTTCATTGTTGTATGAATTTGGTCTGAGGAGCGGTCTATAAGAGCCGCGAAATATTGTATTACCAATGGGTTTATAAAAACATCCAACTTATGTTCTTTATTATATATATATATATTATTGGATCTAGTTATATTATAGTTAAAGGAATTATTTCTTTTACAAAAAAAAACAAAAAAAAACAAAAAAAACACGTTCAACTTTAGTAGAATAAGAATTTATCCTCGTGGGAGGTATAATTTAACCTCCTTAAACAACTCTTCTCTCGAACGAATTACCACGTGTTCATCGTGGCAAAGCAAAATAAGATTAAAAATGCGCGCATCTCAATTACAAAACTATTTTTACAACATATAAAATTAAAATACATAAAAATATTTTTCCTTTAACATGTACAGTTCAATAAATGATTAGCATTAAAAATATGTACAATAAAGACAGGAGAACTGCTAATATTATAGGTATTTTAGTGTCAAAACTGATCGCGGAACACACAATAAAAATATTGCGACCAAGTCACGAATTAGCCAAGAGGGAAAGAGGAAGGTGTGATTTACGAACACAGACACAAAGTACTTACAAAAACGTGGAAATACAAATGGCGTTCTCTTACATTCGAATTAGCGGGATGCGGACGAGACAAGGTTCTCGTAGCCGAAAACGTCTTTCTTCAGGGACTTGTTGGGCCGATACTTTCTTTCCTTCTTCTTCTTTAGGGTAGCGGCTCTGCTCAATCAGCACTTGAAGGGCTTCTCAAACGCAGCAACAATTAAATATTGAGTCTAATATTTAAGAGACTCCGGAAGCCACATTTAGGCGATTCGATTTGGTTTTAAAAACAACACGTACCGAAGCCAAACATCCATTTCTGCGTATTTTTGGAAGTTAAAGGACAAAAAAAACAAAACAAAGTAAAATGGAAAATTCTGGAAAAAACAAAAATCTCTAAGTCGTTCTACGACATCTCCCCTTTGTGCTTGAGTGAAAAGCTGCAGACTTTAAGGTTCCCTTAAAAATGGTGAACTATTGAGATAAATTGATTGTTTTATGTAAACATCAAAAATATTTTTCGTTAAAATTTAATAAACCATGTTTCATTTATAACTTGTACTCCAATAAAACTTAAAAATAAAAGTTTTATTTACTAAAATAAACAGTCCACAAATTACTAGTTGGTTTTCGTAACCACAATATATACCTTGCTATATTAAAATTATTCAGTTCAAATTCCAACCTAAAAAATTCCAGCCCCTTAAAAAAAAACAAAAAAACAACTTTAAAATTTAATTAATTGCAATGTTTCATTGATAGCTTTTGCTCAAATATGAGTTTTAAATTATTTTATCTTAATAAATGACCCTCACAATACTTAATTTGTTTTTTAATCTATAATATACCTTAGTATACCGTAATTATTAAAATCCTGATTCTAAAAATCCCGATTCTAAAAATTCCACCTCCTTTACACATGAATCTAACTTTAAATAAAAAAAAACCTGAAGTTCACCCTGCTGTCTGCTCATTTAAATAATATATATTCCCACAATGTATCTTGCCCAGAAAAACTATTTTTTTAATGTATAAAAAACTACAATGTTTCATTTATGACTTATGCTCTAATATAAGTGAAAAATTGATAATTATTTTACTAAAATAAATGACCCACACAATATTTAATTGGTTTTCTTAATATACATTAATATACCATAATTATTTAATCATAATTATAACATAAACTTTCCAGCCCCTTTACTCATGAAATTTTTAAAAAATCCAACTTGAAGTTAAAAATTATTTACCTATTTAAATTTTTTGTAGTTCCACTATGTACCTTACACAGATAAAATTTTCTTTAAAATTTAATTAATTACAATGTTTCATTTATAGCTTATACCCAAATAGAATAAAAAAAATGAAAATTATTTTACTAAAATAAATGACCCACACAATGCATAATTGTTGTTCTTAATATAATATAACTAAGTATACCTTAATTATTAATCCTAATCCTGACATAAACATTCCTGCCCCTTTACTTATAAATAGCAGTAAAACAATATATATATATATATATATATATATATATATATATATATATATATTGTTTTATATATATATTGTTCAATAAAAAAGTAAATAAAAACCTAAAATCGAACCTCCTGTTAAAAATTATTGTTTATTCATTAAAAAAAAAATAAGGTCCTACTATTTATCTTATACTGACAAAATTAAAAAGTGACATGTCTAAATCCAAGCCATCCTGCCTCCTTTCATTACTCAAATATTTACTCTCGATGGTTACATAATTCTCATTTTTTATTGAACAATATTGACACACCTAAAGCATTTTCTCCAACTACATTTCCCTAATTTTCTAAATAACCATGAATTCATCAGATATTTTCAAAATAAATCATTTTCAACATTTATTTCAACATATCACCTAAGAAGAACAGCATTGTTCTGAAACATTAATATTTTTGAGTAGTGATACTATGTTTTTTATAAACCATGGTAATAACAATATTACAATATTAAGCTCTACTCCGTATCGAACACTCTTTATAAAAGTAAATGCTTGAACAGTGGGTTTTAATCTACGTGTTCTTTCACTTTTTTAATATATGTATATATGTGTGTGTGTGTGTGTGTGTGTGTGTGTGTGTGTCTGTGCATGTGCTTGTGCATGTGTGCGCTTGTGTGTGTATGTGCGTGTGTGCGTGCGTTTGTGTGTGCGTGTGTGTATGTGCAAAACATTCAGACAATTTCGACGATTTTTATATAAAAAATGAGAATGATAAACACCCTAAAACGTACATAGGGGCTACACATGATTCGTTTAAAATTAGGTTTTATAACCATAAGACCTCATTTAAAAATGAGAAATACAGACACAGTACGACCTTATCTAATTATGTATGGGACATAAAAACTAAAACTAAAATAGACCCCATATTGAAATGGGAAATAATAAAAAAATGTCCCGATTACAACGAAGGCAGTAAATTCTGTAATTTATGTGGTGAGGAGAAATTAGCGATAGCTATGTTCGAACCTGCCCATAATCTACTTAATGCTAAAACAGAAATCCTAAACAAATGTAAATTCCATAAGATTAAATTTCTTGCTTAGTGTGTTAGCGTAGATTTTTTTTTTCTCCTTAACCCCCCTTGGTTTGTGTACTGGTTGGTTAGTCCTTGTCTTGGTGGTTGTCTATTTATTTGGTTAATCTTTGGTTTTGCCTTTGCCCTGACGAGCCGTAGTGTGAAACCGCGGTAGGTTTTGGCTAGCTTGAGATTCTTTGTGTATATATATATATATATATATATATATATATATATATATATATATGTGTGTGTGTGTGTGTGTGTGTGTGTGTGTGTGTTATGGTGCCCTATCTACATTGGAATGAACTCTTCCTCCTTCGTGAATACTAATCTGCGAGACTTCCTAACGGAGGCAGTGTAACTTGACAGTTCGGACGGACGCTTCCATCTGCTGTCGAATAACACTCTTATTTTGAATATACGTTCTGTTATTCCAATACACTGGTTCAAACTATCTTCTTCTTTCCATGTCTTTCTTCTTGGCGCTAACAGGCCACAACAATATATATATATATATATATATATATATATATATATATATATATACCCATTCACAGTCAGGTTAGCCAAACGCAGACGACAATTCTACTCCTGCAGCTTCCTCTCTCGCACTTCCCGCCTGTGGAACTCACTCCCGTATTCTTGCTTTCCTGACGGCTACGACCTCCAGAAATTTAAAAGCAAAGTTAATACTCACCTACTAACCACTGGCCTCTAGCTCTCTCCCCTCCCCTGTATAACCTTCCCTTTCTCTCCGCCCATGTACCTGTCATTGCACCTGCTTTCTCAGCTTTCTATTGTTCCTTTCTAACTAGCTTGTACTCCTCACTCTTTTCTAATTAATCTTTTTACATTTATGTAACCCCCTGCACATCAGTGGCGTTTCTGCCTTGCTCGGGGTGAAATGATTAAAAAAAAAAAAAAATATATATATATATATATTTACATTGTTACCATATTGTAGGTAATTTAAAGCCAGAGAATAATTTAGATTGTAATATTTGTTACAGGTGATAACGATTAAGTGATACAAGTCTCATTAATTAACCCGTAGCTAGAGAAGATCTATTTACGCGTAAGAAATATAAAAAAAAAAAAAACAACGGAAAATGGAACTCGACTCTTCGATTAGCAATTCTGTTTTTATGCGCATGTTTTTCCTGCGTCCGGGTTTGTGTGTATATCTACGTCTGCGCCTATCACTTTTTTGACATGTGTGTAAGCATTTTTATGTAACCATATGTGGATATAATTAATCATGTGTCCATGTTTTTGGGATTTTATCACTAACCGTGTGTTTATATCTGCGTACGCGTATGTCACTCTTTTTACGTATATCTGCGTGTGTATGTATGCGTACATATCTGGTTGTATTTGCCCATGTGTATGTTTGTGCACGTTTTTTTTACTGTATCCCTGTCTGTATGTATGTGTATGCATCTGTTTCCTTATGACGAAGTGTGTTTTACTTGTGAGTGTTTGTATGTACACATTTAGATGTGTGTGTGTGTGTGTGTGTGTGTGTGTGTGTGTGTGTGTGTGTGTGTGTGTGTGTCAATTCTTCTAAATACAAACCAGAAATAAAAACTATTTTTTGGACTAATTACTCTATTCATAAATTCATTCATTTGTTTTCTCACTTTTACAAAGCATCGCTTTTTGGTCGCTTATTCTAATTTCATTTATATAATTAAGGCGATTTTTTTCTTTAAACTTCCAGTGCATAAATATATATGTATATATGTACTCAGAAAATAGAGCCACTTTTTATGTTTACATACCAATTCTTCTCTGGCCTCTCTCTCTCTCTCTCTCTCTCTCTCTCTCACACACACAAACACACACGCGAAATAGATAGATAAAAAGTAGTTTTTAAAGTATGAAATATTTATTCTATAAAAGTGATCAATATCAGGAACAGAGCGCATATAAATTTATGTAGTTTGGGCCATGGTGTACACACTCGATAGTAACAATTAATTTTATGCTCAAATCGCATACTTGACGACTGTGTTTAAGCAGGAAACATACTGTGGCAATCTAGGGATAATACATATATTTATTATATATATATATAAAAATTTTGTTTGTGAGGTATATTTCTCAAATCTTATCCGTTATTTATTTTTTTATTTCTTTAACTTTTTTATTCTTTTATTTTTGTATTTCTCGTTTTTAATCTTATTTTTCTCATTTTGATATAGACTGTCTGTTGCTGAGGATGCATGAGATCTCTCTTAGGGATTTCATGTTGAAATGTTCATTCAACATTTTTGAATTTTGAAAATTTATTTTAATATATATATATATATATATATATATATATATATATTAATCATATCACCCCGAGCAAGGCGGTAACGCCACTGATGTGCAGGGGGCTACATAGGAGTGAAAAGATTGGAAAAGAGAAAACCGGAAACCGCATCCTAAACAGGAAACAAGGGATGAGCCTCTTCACCTGTTCAATAGACGTGGGTGGAGTGTGAACCGGGCGATAGTTTAGTCTATCTACTCCAATTCTATATGGGTATTTAATGGGGTGGGGAATGTGTAAGAAAAACTAGACCCCAATAACATACAAACCAAGCAAACAACCCCCCTGCTTACAGAGGGAAGTCTTGAGGGATCTGATGTATAAGGACTCCAGAACCTTGAAGTGGTATGAAGAGTGGGACCGTAATAAGATAATAAAGTGGTCCACACTAAACCCAGAAACACAATTCCTGCTATTTATTGCTGTGCAATAAACAACCCGGATCTATTAACTAGTTGACCATTGCTAGGAACCGGGTTCAAAATCCTAGGAGGTAAATGTTGTTTTATTTCACAGGAGTAAACTTGATAAGACTGGGAAGAAACCGGTTGGTTTTAATTATTAGAAATTACATTAAAAATGCTTTTAAATTACGCTTATTCCTTGTTATTGTAACATTTTCTACAACAAAAACTTTGTAGAAATATATATATTTAGTTATGGGAATTAATAAATATACATATGCGAATATACACATTTATAAAGATATTACCTATAAAAATGTATAAAAATAAGATCTGCCCATTGAATGGCTAATGTATGTCCAAAAGTATTTATAAAGCTTGCATCCATTCAGATGTTGTTTATGTTAAATTTTATAGTGAACTAACTGTTAATAAGTGGAAATATTGCTTTTATATCCATATTTTATCTTACAAAAACAGTAAATACAGCAAAAGCACCGGTTTATTCATGTAGAAAATTACAAAGAAAAAAAAAGAGCAACAACTTAATTATTACCTGGAATCTATATCTATATATATAAATCTTATAATGGAAAAGGAGACAGATGTAATGTATGCCCTTTAGAAAAACTTGTCATCTTAAATCTTATCAATAACCCTAATCTCCTTAACTAAAGTGAATTAATGACCAAATACAACCATAGAAAAAATACTTACTTAAATTTTTGGATCCTGATTGATACAGATACCTCTATACGTTTGCCTATTTCTTTCTCACTCACTTCCTTCCTTCTTTCTTTTTTCCGAATATTATCTTTGATTGTCAATATCTTTATTTTAATGTCCATAAAACCACTCTGAAGATCGTTCATGCGAGCCGAAATCTTAGATTAAGGACCAGCGCATTAAAAATATCCAAATATCAGACAATTTTTCTACCAGCGATTAAATCTAAAATACGATATTTAGAACGGTTCATGATTAAACATAACTGACATTCATTGTCGGTTATATTTAACAATATTTGTTGAAATAATTATCTGCTACCTCAATCCACAATATATATATATATATATATATATATATATATATATATATATATATATATATATAAGAAGGGTTATTCATTTATAAGTCTTACATATTTTCAATTTATTTATTTTCAATGAACACCCATACTTGAGTATATGTACTGCTTTGATCCATTTATTAAATACAATATTTATTTTTACATTTACCGGCCTACATATCTTTATACATGAATAAATAACAACAGAGCATATACTCAAATATGTTGTATCCATTAAAAATAGCTTAAACAAATAAATTAAAAATATGTCTGATTAAAAAAACAAAATCCATTCTAAAACCTGTTTTGTTTAAGTTAAGATACGAAATAGCTCATATATATATATATATATATATATATATATCTCGGAATCAGAAAAGACGTGCCTTCAAAAGCGTTATTCAAGCTGTGATTGATCAGTGGTTACATTAAAACTGAGAGATTATGGCACGTCAGATCTAATGACGCTTTCTCTATGGAACATAAGTTCGAATGCTACTGGAGGTTGCATATTTTTCTAACAAGATTTCTTGAATATTGAGACGAGTAGAGTGAAAACAATAAAAATACTGTTTATTAAGTAAATATAAACAGAGAAACATTTAAAACACACACACACACACACACACACACACACACACACACACACACATATATATATATATAAATATATAAGTAAATTAACCTAGTTTGGCTACGTACTGGGTCGGTCCAAATCGCTTTAGCTGATGTTCATGTACTTAGCTCTTTCTTTTTCTACAACCATTTTTCCTCCCGCATATATACGCGGAGGGCTTTTCGAAACGTGTATAGTGATAAGTTTGCATTTATATATATATATATATATATATATATATATATATATATATATATTGTTGTATAATGGAGTGAAGAGATACACCGAGAAATGTAGCTAATCTACTTTACTAACAGAGTGGTACAACCAAGATGTATATACAATATTTACAGTCTTTCGCAGTCAGTGATAATGACATCATATCCCCGTGCTAAGCGCACATTGTCTTTTATACACCCAGGCGACCGGATATCACATGGTATGAGCTATGACAAATCAACGCTCGGTAGAAGGTGGCAGACTATATATATATATATATATATATATATATATATATATACAGGATGCTATACGTAAATTGCTGCAAATTCATATATTAATTTTGCGCATTTTTTCCGCTTGCATAGTATAGTAAGGTCAGTTGGCCATTACTACCGAGAAACAGAGGACCATGACGCAATTGACTCAGCCAAAAATTTGGAAACAGTATGCTGTAGTACTTGAAATTCAAGCCAGTAGCTCTAATACGAACATTTCAGATTGTTTAGATGTCAATCTGAGGACAATACAAATCGATTCGAGAAACGTTCGATGAGTCTAATGATGATTAAGAAGAGGTTTAGACTGATCACTAGTGATGGCGTCGTTATGCCTTCAGTCATCTACCCACAGGGTTTCAGAATCAACACGGAAGTCTACATCAATTACCCTGAAGAGGTAGTGCTGCCCTTGGATAAAAGGGTAGCTACTGGAAGATAACATGTCTGACAACGGGATTGCACCATACCGCACAAGCAGGAAAACCCAGTCATGACTGTAAGATAATTACTCCGACCGCAGCTGACCACCTAACTTACCAGACTGAAATCTCCTTGCTTGTTACATGTGGGGTGCAGTTGAACGAGAAACCTAACACATCACTCAATAAACCCCGTGACTAATTAATAAAACAACTTTTAGGTAAAATTCGACTTTATTCATCAACATAGTCTCCTTCTATGGTAATACACTGATTCCATCGCTTCTCTAACAATTTGATGGTTTCTTAAAAACAGATTTGACTTAGGCCTTAAAATACGCCTCAGTTTCCGATATTACTTCTTAATTGGAGCCAAATCTTTTTCCCTGGAGCTTCTTTTGAGGTCTGAAAACTGCCAATAATCAGTAGATAGGGATCTAGTAAATAGTGTGGACATGGAAGCAATTCGAAGTGCAATTCATGTTGTTTTGCCATCATTGCGATCGATTTGTGACACGGTGCGTTGTTTTGGTGAAAGATCACATGTTCTTCCCCATTTGTAGCTGTGTTTTTGACGATTTCTTCCTTCAAAAGCACCAGTTATGCTATAGAATATTCGCAGTTGATGTTTTTTCTCTTCTCAAGCTAAGCGATGAACAAAATACCTTGCGCATCATAAAGTTTCGAGTCCAAAATCTTGCCTGCTGACGTTTGCGTCTTTGTTTGCTTTGGACGGCTTTCACCTGCTGCTGTACACCAGGCTGACTGTCAATTTGACTCCGGAGTGAAGTGCTTTACCCATTATCTCAATATTAAAGGGAAAAGTACTTCTTGCTGCGATGAAACAGTTGCAAACAACGCTCTGAATCGTCGACGTGTTGTTGTTTTTGATCGACTATGAGCAAACGCGATACCCACTTTGAACACAGCTTTATCAATGACAAATGTTCATGCAAATTTTTTTTTATTTTGTTTATTTTTTTTAATCATTTCACCCCGAGCAAGGCGGAAATGCCACTGATGTGCAGGGGGTTACATAAATGTAAAAATATTAATTAGAAAAGAGTGAGGAGTACAAACTAGTTAGAAAGGAACAATAGAAAGCAGGTGCGATGACAGATACATAGGTGGAGAGAAAGGGAGGGTTATACAGGGGTGGGAAGAGAGCTAGAGTCCAGTGGTTAGTAGATGAGTATTGACTTTGCATTTAAATTTCTGGAGGTTGTAGCCGTCAGGAAAGCAAGAATACGGGAGCGAGTTCCACAGGCGGGAAGTGCGAGAGAAGAAGCTGAAGGAGTAGAATTCTCGTCTGCATTTGGCTAACCTGACTGTGAATGGGTGGGGCCCAGTTGCCAGTCTGGTTGCACGAGTAAACACCTGTTGAGGAGGCATCAGTGACTTAAGCTCGTCCGAGCAGAAGCCATGAAAGTATTTATAGAAGAGACAAAGGGAGGCCACATTTCAACGATGGGGAAGTGGCTGCAGTCGAGTCGCCAGATCAGTACCTATCACATTACAGACTCTCCTTTGGAGCTTGTCAAGAACACTGAGGAGAACGGCAGGGGCACCTGACCATAAATGGCAGCAGTACTCCATGCACGGACGGATGGTTGACTTGTATATATGCAGGATGGATTCAGGTGGAAAAAACATCCTGGATCGACATAGTGACCCAATCTTCTTAGCAGTAGATTTTGCTATGGATTCAATATAGTGGTTCCATTTGAGGTCTAAGGACAGGGTAAGTCCGAGGAGGCGTAGTGTATTACTCTCAGGGAGAATCACTTGGTCCATGCTTATGGGAGGCAGAAGAGGTTGCCTGTAATGGTTGACAGACAACAGCTTGGTCTTAGATGAATTGAAGTAGACAAGCCACTTCTTGCCCCAGTTCACCACAGAGTGTAGATCCCGCTCAAGGTCAGCAGCGAGATTATGTCTGTCCGCCACGTATAAGTAATACGTTTATTCTCAGTAGATACAGTAGTACACGTCCGTGTAGGGTGGCAACGACTAGTGAACTGAGTAGACAACGACCGTGCTAGCCGTCAGCTGCTGACTCCATACTTGCGACTCGATTTTAATCCTTTATATATTGTGAACCGTATGTCGTTTGTTCGAGCTACGTCACAACAATAGTATCCAGTCCAAGTATTTGTTATTGCAATACAAATATTTGAACGTTTTATCAAAGAATTTCAGCATTGCCTCCCAGAGAGTAAAACACTACGTCTCCTTGGTCTCACACTTTCAGCGGACCTCAAGTGAAATGACTACATCGAACCCATTGCTAAATCCGCTGCTATGAAAGTCGGTTCTCTGTGCAGGGCCCGGGGGGTTTTTCCGTCTGAATCTATCCTGCACATTTATAAATCTACCATCCGCCCGTGCATTGAATACTGTTACCATATCTGGTCGGGTGCCCCTGCTATTCTCCTTGGGCTTCTAGACAAGGTACAGTGGAGGGTCTGTTATGTGATCGATACCGACTTAGCAGACCGCCTGCAGTCTCACCGGCGCGACGTGGCTTCCCTGTGTCTCTTCTATAAATACTTCCATGGCTTCTGCTCCGATGAACTTAGATCACTGGTGCCCCCTAGGTTCGAATTTGCACGAGATACTAGATTAGTAACTAGATCCCACCCTTTTACAGTAAAACCGATAAAATGCAACCGCAACTTCTCCTCCAACAGTTTCTTTTCTCGTACTTCCCGACTGTGAAATTCCCTTCCACATGACTGCTTCCCCGACGGCTACAATCTCCAGGAGTTTAAATGTAAGATCAATAGACACCTCCTAACACAAGAACTAGCTTCCATTCTTTCAAACACTCTTCCCACCCACCCAACTATCTATCACCCCCTTCTGACATTTCCTATATCTAACCACTCTTCCTATTTACCTCCCTTTATGTAGCCCCAAGCGCAATAGTTGCAGTTGAATGCCTTGCTTGGGGTGAAATGATTAAAAAAAAATTAGAACGTATTCGTAGATGAAATCTTAAACTGCTTCTTGGTTCATCGGACAAATTTCTCCATTCTTTTGTTCATCGAATATTGCTGTTTTTATGTCTTTACTATAAACCGGTTTAGAGATTATATCCAAAAGAGGTATTGTCAAATATTTTATGTAAAATTCATAGATATGTGTTATCTAATGAAATAATTTGTACTATTATGTATAGCGAGTAAGCATGAAAGCGATTAGTCTCAGTTTTCAATTTCAAATTGATAATTTGTATTTTTTCAGTAATTGTAGCAATTTCCAGTGTCAAGAGATTATTTACAAGAATTTAGTATTATGGCTAGTAAAAAAGAAATAACCATGAATGAAAAGAACTACATAATCAAAGAAATTAGCAAAGGAAAGTCTTCGCTTCAAATTTCTAAGGATTTGAAAAGGATTATCGAACAATCAAGAAAATATGTCAAATGGGAATTCAAACAAGGGACAAATGTCTCAGGCTGAATTCAGGAATTTAACAAAGCGGGATCGATCACTTATCTGAAGAGAAATAATAAGAAACCCAAATGCGTTAAGTGCGTTCATATTTGAGGCCGTCTGGAGCTCCTATGGTGTCAAGGGAAACAAGGTGTAAACATTAAGGAAGTTTGCTAATGTAAAAAAACAAATTAAGAACCCCATTTTTAACAAAAAAAACATAAGGAAAGAAGATTACAGTGGGCAAAAAATACATGAAAACTGATTTCAGTAAAATGCTTTTTGCAGACTAATCAAGGATCACCCTCGATGGGCCCGATGGATGGGTACGAGGATGGGTTTGCAAGCAACATGATTCAAGAAAATTTTTTAAACACCAACAAGGTGGCGTTGGGATCGTGATATGGTCTGAGATTATTGGTACTGAGCTCGTGGGTCTATTTAAAGTGAAAAACGGGGTTAAAATGAATTCCAAATGTTACTGTGATTTTTATAAAGCAATATTACTTTGAATGGCTTGATAACCAGTCTTCAGCAAAGCGTAGATCTATGATCTTTATGCAAGACAACGCACCAAGTCATGCATCAAAGTTTCCTAAACCCTGGTTGAAAGAAAAGGGATTTGTTGAAGCTTCTCTTATGGACTGGTCTTCAAATAGCTGTGATTTGAATCCCATTGAGAACCTGTAGAACATCCTCAGGAGATATATTTATTTTAATGGAAGGCAATTCAACAGCAAGTGTGACCTCTGGGAGGCAGTTAAAATTGCATCAAACAACTTAACAACCGCTAAAATTGCAAATCTAACATCAGATGTTGACAATAGGCTGCTAAGAGTTATTGAAAAAAGGAGCATTTGTGCAATAAATTTTAGGGGGTTCTTATTTTTATTAATATATCTTTTATTTTTAAAATAAAATGTTTTCGTATGTTTTTCCTTTGAGAAATTGACGAATTTGTTCTAAAATCTTTTCATATTATTTTTGTACATTAGTTTTACAAGGTATAATAATGTAAAAGTATCAAAATAAATAGTTGCAAATAAACTACTGACAGTCAAATTAGTCTGTTTTGTTAACTTAGTAGAATTTTTTTCCAACCAAAAACTATAGTTTTCTCTATCATTATATATCTAAGTTAATAATATTGAGTAGAATCTAAACAACATCATAACAGGACTTTTAACATTAAAGACGCAACTCTTTATACCAATTCATAACTTCCATATTATCTGTAGATGCAGTTTATATCTAAAGATTCTTGAGAAAATTCAAAGAATATGCAATGTCTTCAGTACTGGCTTGAAATCTCGGATTCATTTACTTTCTTACCGGCGCAAGTTCCCTGTGCCATTTTTCTAAATAATTTCATGGTAACTCTTCAGATGAAACTTTTTACTTTGATTCCACCAATTCACGAAATTAAATGCAGAACTAGATTCACAATTTTATCTTATAATTTCAGTGGTCCTGTGTATGACAGTAATCTGCATCCAGCAGCATGACCTCTGATTGGGTGGTTATGAGAAGCATGGAACCACCTCTTAATTGCTGTTGTTCCCAGGTCTGTCCTGACCTAGAGTGGTAGCACCTGTTAGGGTCCCAGCTATGGGCAAATGGTTAACCTCAAACCTGGAGTCAAAACATTATGAAAGTATCAAAACAGACTTTTATCTTAAAAATTCCAGAACTACAATAAAAAAAAAAAAAGAATTTTAGCAGCGATACATTTTTGGAAAAAAAAAGTACGTACCAGCAAAAAATCTGATTTTCAACGAAGACCACTTTACGTCAAAGAAAGCTGTCTACAACGTTATTCTTACAAAGAACATATATTCTATTCATACAAATCTATTGTAAAAATCTTGTCGGCATTAAATAACCCTTTGCGGTTGATATGCCGTAAAAGAAACCAAACGGAAATAATTTCAATGTTGAAAGGCTAGATGCAACTGTAAGTTCTATGCTAGTAGTTTCTTCCATTACACTTCTCACCTCTTCCGTTTTCTTGATTTGTTCTCAACTAGGATCTTCAAATATTTGAAAGCCATGCCAATCGTCATTTTCTGTCTCCTTGAATCCTTTTCTTTTACTGACTTTTGTTCTCAATGTGCGTTGTGTTGATGTGCGTTGCGATGCAGTGGATATCGATTCGGAACGACAAATCGGTGAGCTGAGTTCGAATTCCAGTTGGATTTCTTGCAGCCACTTATGTACAAATGCCCTTGGGAAAGGTATTAGTCCGTGCTCTTCTCTCCAGTTATGGGTTAAATAATAGGACAGATTGGATTCTGTAGCCTTGGCTGGCAACCAGTCTACTGCAGAAAGCAATGGCAACCTACTGCGGGATATTCTCCTGCCCTGCCAGCCATGTTTCTTTCGAGACATGATCGCCCAAAAGCGTGTATCATGTATGGCTCTAAACCGACTGACTTCTCAATGATGTTTTCTCAGTTTCTTTCTCTCTTAATAACCCCTTGCGTCTTAGTAGCTTTATTACCTTCCTTGCGTTTAAATGATGAAAAAAAAAGTTTTCTGTCGGGTATAGTCAGTCTGTTGGATAAGACTCATCATTTTACTGTTGAAATGTCTAAATAATTTGAAAATCTTGGCGTGAACTTTGATGGGATAATCCTAGAAGCTTTGGTGGGATAAACATGGAGAAAGTGTTGAACATTGTTTGCAACTAACAACGGATCTGTGGAAAGGGAAAAATTCACCACCCTGTGCCACACCATAGCAGGAAACGTTGCTTGAATAATCAATTTTGGTTGATAGCCAAACTTATCGGAGATTTTACAGCAAACCAATATACTCATAGTTTCAAACGCTATTGTCAGGTGAACAAATGTAAGATATAATATGACATTTTCACTCGATGTGTCAAAAAACAAAAACTGTTGGGTTCGTCAGGATTAAGACTGGCTTTTAGTACGAGAATCTAGGAATGGCATCCAAAGCGACATCACGGCGATATCGATAAAAACATTATTATTAAAGACATTGTTATCAACAGTAGACTAGGCCTTTGAAAGCAGTGCGGGGAATTTGTATTTTCAAATCCCTGGGCGGATGCTGTCAACACCTATATTTATTATTATTATTATTATTTCATTTTTCAAAATAATTTATTTCTGCTATAGTTGCACTACCTACCAAGTTTGCAGGAAGATCTAAAGCAGGTCGTGGTGTGTTGTTATGGCTCCATTTCATGTTTTTTATGTATCTCCCTAACATCCCTAACGTTACATAGACAAAGTTCTCCTTAGTGTGTGGGCTGTACATAAGACAATTTTTTGTATATCTCTTAAGCTGGGATTTCAGGGATTCTTTAAATGTGTTTTTTGTTCCATTTTTTATCATTCCTAGTGCACCCGCTATCACTGGTATGATACCTGTTTTCAATTTCCACATTTTTTCTGTTTCAATTTCCAGATATTTATATTTTGACAGTTTTTCGAACTCCTTGGTTGCTACGTTACAATCCGCTGGACAAGCCATATAAATTATTAAGCAAGTTTTTTCTTTTATTCTTCTTCTTCTTCTATGTGCCCTGTCCCTTCAGGACGTAGGCGATCATGGCTCTCCACGTCTCCCTATCCCTTGTGGCTCTTAGTATCTTTGCTCCTGTTGCTCCTGGCAACCCCCGTTCCGTCATCCACCTGATCAGTCCCTGCAAATATGTTATCCGCTGCCTTCCTCTGTCTCTCCTTCCTTCTATCTGTTCAGTCAGTATCAGGTTCTCCAGGCTCTCCTTCCTCATTGCATGTCCCAGGAACTTCAGTTGTCTCTTCCTGATGCTCAGCATCAATTTCCTTTTTGTTGCCATTCTTTCTAACACCTCGTCGTTGCTTGTATGCTCAGTCCACGATATCCGTAGCATCCTTCTGTAGAACCAGATTTCGGCCGCTTCTAGTTTTGTCCTCATATTGTCCAGCATTCACAGCCGTATTGAAGAACTGACATCACGTAGGAGTCTAGAACTCTTTTCCTCGTTTCTATTGAAATTTTCCTGTGTGTTAGTATTTTGCTCATCTTCTGGAACGTGTCCTTTGCCATGCCAATTCGCCTTCGGATCTCCGTGTCGCACTTTCCATCTCCTGTTAGAACACTTCCTAGGTACTTAAATTCTTGTACTTGTTTGATTCTGTTATTCTCCACCTGTATTTGGCATTTTGGATTGTATCTTTTGCTGATGACCATGCACTCAGTTTTCTTAAAGTTTATTTGTAGTCCCTTCTTGTCACTCTCCACTGCTACTTTCTGTATGAGATCTTGTAGTTTCCTTTCCGTGTCCGCAATCAGCACTGTATCGTCCGCATATCTTATATTGTTCAGGTTGTGGCCTCCAATAACAAATACTGGCGTGTCATCTAGGGTCCTCAAAATATTCTCGCTGTATAGGTTGAACAAATCCGGTGAAAAGACACATCATTGTCTTACGCCTTTTTCTATCTTTGTGTATCTACTGAGGTCGTTACCTGTCCGTATGCAGGCCGTTTGCTGCCAGTAGAGATTCTTGATTATTCTTATGTCTTTGCCGAAAATGTCGAGATTGCCCAGCATCTCCATCAACTCTTTGTGTCGTATTTTGTATAATGCCTTCGTGTAATCAATGAAGCACAGGTACAAGTCTTTCTTCATTTGCAATGCCCTTTCAGAGAGCATCCTAATCATGAATATGGCGTTCCTTGTTCCAGTGTCTTTGACGAACCCGCACTGTTCCTCCCCTATCTCTGGCCTGATTCTGCTTCTCGCTCTATTCATCAGGATTCTGACAATCAGTTTTGTAATGTGACTCATTAAACTGATAGTTCTGTGTAGTTCGCACTCGTTTGCACCAGGTTTCTTCGGCAACGCTATAAATATCGACTTGCATAGGTCGTCTGGTATTATTCCGCTGCTATAAATTTCGTTTATTATGTCGGTAATCTTTTCTATGCCATATTCTTCTAAGGCCGTCAGCAGCTCTATCACTATGCCATCTGGGCCAGGTGCTTTGTTTCTGTTCATTTTGGCCATTGCAGCTTCCACTTCGGATTTAATATTTCCGGTCCATCCATCTCCTTGTGTATTCTTTGTGTTGTTCTCTCTTGTCGCAAAAGAGACCCTTTATATATTCTTCCCATCGCTGGAGTATTTCCTCTTTCTCTAATATGATTGTCCCTTCCTTGGATTTTATGCATCCTGTTGAGGAGCAGGTTTTTTGTCCTGTCAGTTCTCTTATCTCTTTATGCATCTCTGCTTTGTTGTTCCTGCTCAGTCTCTCTACTTCTGCACATTTGTTGTTGAGCCATTCCTCTTTGGCTTGTCTGCATTTGTTCCTTATCTCCTTTTGAAGTTTATGTTGTCATTTTTTATCATATTTCGATTTCTGCTATGGTCGCACTACCTACCAAATCTGCGAGAAGACCTAATGCAGGTCGTGGTGTGTTGTTATGGCTGCATTACATGTTTTTTTTTTTATCTCCTATAACATCCCTAGTGTTACATAGACAAAGTTCTCCTTAGTGTGTAGGCTGTACTTAACAAGACAATTTTTTGTATATCTCTTAAGCTGGGGTTTCCAGGGATTCTTTCAATGTGTTGTTTTGTTCCATTTTTTATCATTCCAAGTGCACCTACTATCACTGGCACAACTCTTGTTTTCAATTGCCACATTTTTTCTATTTCAATTTCCAGGTCTTTATATTTTGACAGTTTTTGAAATTCCTTGATTGCTATGTTACAATCCGCTGGACAAGCCATATCAATTAATAGACAAGTTTTCTCCTTCTGGTTTTTAACAATAATGTCTGGCCTGTTTGCTTCAATTTTTCTGTCTGTGTAGATGGTGTAATCTTATAGAATGGTTATATCTTCTATTTCTGTAACCGGTGCTGGGTGATGTTCATACCAGTGTTTGTTTACAGCTTTTCCATAATGTTTGCACATTGCCCAATGTAAATATTGCCCAACTGTATCGTGTCGATTTTTATATTCATTTGGGGCAAGCACAGAACAGCCTGAGATTAGGTGGTCTATTGTTTCTTGGTGTTTATCACAAAACCTGCATTTTGGATCCATATTATTATGCATAATATTTGCTTGAAAGTTTCTAGTGAAAAGACTTTGGTTTTGTGCTGCAAGAATAAAGCCTTCAGTTTCAGACTTTAATCCAGATGCACGTAACCATCGATGAGTATTAACTTTGTCAACATTGGATTTATTGGCACGTACTGGATATTGGCCATGCAGAGGTTTTTCTTGCCAGCGCTGTTTCATCTGTTCAAGAGCTTTATCTTAGGCTTTCATTTTCATATTTTTTGCCGCAATAGTTGGTTCTTGGCTTCTGTTTTGCTTTTCTACAGAATCTACTAACTGTAAATCTTGTTTGTATTTACTGCCTTCTTTTATTATTGAATATTTTTTCTTTCTTTCTTCATGTTGCCTTACTAATTGTATCATCCAATCCTTTGTTGTTTCTATGTATTATTAGTAAGCCAATAGTTGTTGTCTTGTATGACAATTCCAGCTGAATAAGACCTCTTCCACTTTCTTTACGGGGTATGTATAGACGGTCTACATCAGCCTTTGGATGATGCATCTTATGCTTAGAAAGAAGCTTTCTTGTTTTAGCATCCATTCGCTTGATGTCGTTTAGAGTCCAGTTTAAGATGTTAAAGCTATATTGGACAACTGGGATTGCAAGGCTATTAATGGCCATAACTCTGTTCTGTGAATTTAATTCAGTTTTTAATATCATTCGTAGCTTTCTATAGTACTCTTTACGCACTATTTCTTTCATTTTTTTATGGTGAATGTTTTCGCTCTCATTTACACCTAGGTATTTATAAGCTTCTTCTGGTTTCAATTCTTTTATTGTTACAGCAGGGTCTAGGCTAATTGAGGATGTTTCTTGTATTGATCCACGTAAAACTGTAGCTTTAGCACATTTATTCAAATTAAATTTCATTCCAATGTCTTCGCTGAAGCATTTTACAGTTCGCAGAAGACCTTCCAGCTCATTGTCATTCTTAGCATATAACTTTAAGTCATCCATGTAAAATAGATGGCTTATTTTCTTTTGGCCTATTTTATAACCACATTCTGTCTTATTAAGTTGACTGGTTAGTGCTATTAATGATATGCAGAATAGTAAGGGAGATAAAGAATCACCTTGAAATATACCTCTTTTGATGTTTATTTCATCAGACTTATAGGTTCCATTTATATGATTGAGGTAAAGGGTTGTTTTCCATATAGACATGCTTGTTTGATGAAATTGATGATGACGGGCGATATCTTGTATATATTTAAAATCTTTAAATCCAGGAATGTGGCACACTATCGAATGCCTTTCGATAATCTATCCAGGCAGTACTAAGATTTTTCTTTGTACTGTAGCAGTTTTCCAGGATCATTTTGTTAATTAGCAATTGGTCTTTACAACCATAACAGCCACGTTTGCACCCTTTTTGTTCAAGCGGTATCATGTCATTTCTTTCTAAGAATAAATATGTCTGTTTTGTTAAAATAGATGTTAATAGTTTATATGTTGTCGGAAGACATGTAATTGGTCTGTAGTTTTTCGGGTTGTTTGTGTCACCATTCTTGGGTAGAAGAAATGTAATTCCTTTGGTCCTCCATGCAGGAATTTTAGTGGCATCGTCAACCATTTCTTGAAGTTCTTTGGCTAGTTTTTTATGTGCTGCATTTAAATAATATAGCCAAAAGTTAGGAATTTTATCTATACCTGGGAATTTCCAATTGTGTGCTTTTTTTTAGTGCAAATTTAACATCATCTTCTGTAATTCCAGACCATGTCTGTTCTGGTTTATTTTTCATTCGTTCTATCTCTTGCGCAATCCAATGTACTTCCTTGCTATGTTCTTTAGGGCAAGCCCATATCTTTTCCCAGAACTGTGTGACTTCTTCCATTCTGGGGGGTACTGTCACTTCAATTCTTTTTTTACCTATTTCCCTGTAAAATCTCTTTGTATCAGTCTGAAAAATATTGTTTTGTCTGTAAAATCTTGCTCTTTTTTCATAGCGTCTTATTCTTTGAGCCTTCAGTTGGATTTTTTGCTTTATTTTTTCTTTATTTGATAAGACTTCATTTTCATTCCTAATGTTATATTTTCTTTCTTTCGGCTCTTCTGCTTTTCCTAGTTCTTACATTTATTCCTCTACTCAGTTCATCCAGTACTTCATTATTATTATTATTATTGTTATTATTATTATTATTATTATTGTTGTTGTTGTTGTTATTTAACTCCAAACAAGGCAGTAAATTTACTAAGACACAAGGACTTCTTCTTCTTCTTCTTCTTCTTCTTCTTCTTCTTCTTCTTCTTCTTCTTCTTCTTCTTCTTCTATGTGCCACGTTGCTTCAGAAAGTAGGCGATATTGGCTTTCCACGTCTCCCTATCTCTGGTTGCTCTTAGCATACTTTCTCCTGTTACCCCACCCAAAACCCGCTCTGCCATCCACCTGCTCAGGTTCTTCAAATATGTATCCGTTACTTTCTCGTGTCTTTTCCCCTCTATCTGACCTGTCAGTATCAGGTTCTCCAAACATTTTTCCTCATTACATGCTCCAAGAACTTCGTCTGTCTCTTCTTGATGCTTAGTATTAATTTCCTTTTCGTTCCCATCCTTTCTAAAATCTTATTATTACTCACATGCTCAATCCATGATATTCACAGCATCCTTTTGTAGAATTACATTTCAGTTGCTTCAGTTTTTTCCTTCATATATCGTGATATTGTCTGGCATTCACTGCCATATTGAAGGAGAGACATCACATAGCAATACAGTACTCTCTTCTTTATTTTCCTGTCTCTTCATACTCTGCTCAACTTCTGGAATGCGTCCTTGGATATTCCAATTCGCCTTGGAATCTCAGTGTCGCACTTTCTGTCTTCCGTTAGAAAACTTCCCAAGTACTTAAAAATTTTGTATTTGCTTGATTTAAGTCTATCCAGCCTATAATTGGCGTTTTGGGCTCCTCCTTTTTCTGATCACCATGTATTCGGTTTTCTTATAATTCCTTTCTTTTGACTTTCTTCTTTTATCTTTTTAGGAGTTCTTGTGGTATGAAAGAATAAAAAAATCATTATTGAGGAGCAAGAACAATAAAAGAAGCGTAATTAAGTCAACTGTATATAACAATTGACGTTGCATTTCAATTTTTGAAGACTAAATTCGACTGTCAATACACGATAGAACCGAGAGATGCTTCTGATTTCTTTCTTTTAGTAGATTCTCATTCTTATGGCCACTTTCCTTCAATGAATAGCAGAACAAGTTTGGTAGAAATAACAGAAAGACAAAGATTATTTTTTTTTAATCGTGTCACCCCAAGCAAGGCATTCCAATGCCACTATAGCGCAGGGGGGTTACATAGAGGGATTGTGTATAGGAAATGTCAGAAGGAGGGTGATAGACAACTTAGGATGTACATAGGGAGAGAGTTGGAGAGAGTGGGTGTGAGTTAGTGTGTTAGGAGCTGTCTATTGACCTTACATTTAAACTCCTGGAGGTTGTAGCCGTCGGGGAAGCAAGCATGCGGTAGGGAATTCCACAGGCAGGAAGTGCGAGGAAAGAAGCTGTTGGAGTAGAAATTGCGGTTACATTTCATCGGTTTCACTGTAAAAGGGTGGGACCTAGTTGCCAATCTAGTATCTCGTGCAAATTCACATCTGGGGGTCACCAGTGATTTAAGTTCGTCAGAGCAGAAGCCATGAAAGTAGTTATAGAAGAGGCACAGGGAAACCACGTCACGCCGGTGAGAGAGATACTGCAGGCGGTCAGCCAAGTCGGTATCAATCACATTACAGATTCTTCGCTGTATTTTGTCAAGAACCCTGAGGAGAATAGAAGGGACACCCGACCAGATGTGGTAGCAGTACTCAATAAGAGCTATAATGAACAGGAAGATTTGAAAGGCCATGACTGCCTATGTCCTGAAGGAATACGACACAAAATCATCAGCAGTTGTGACTTAGTAGCGTTATTGTCTTGCTTGGGATGAATTCGATTAAACAAAAGGAGAAAGTAGATTCTAACTGCCTCTTCCGTGCAGCTGAATTTAGTGTCGTACTTTATAGTGAGTGGGTTGTCCATTCTAGTGAAAGGTAGTTGGATGTTGAAGCAGATTAACTGAATTTGACCTCGTTGTAGATAGCACACTATAAGTTATAAAAAAGGTTATAAATCAAGAAAAGCAAATTGAGTGTAGAAACAACATTTTATATATACACAGATACCAATTAAGGCTTTTACAATTAAGGTAATGTTTTAGGATGGGTGCAACGGACGTTAAAATGTTCATGACAATAAATGCTGAAAAGAGAATTTATGCGTCTGTATGTGTGAGCGTTGTAAGTAAGGAATGTCTTTGATGTATCCGCTCCTTTGGTTGGTAAGTAGTTTAGGGCGAGGCGAGCATCGGTATTGCTTGACATGGTCAAGGGAAGTGATAATTACTCTTTCTCGAGTCTCTCTGTCTCCCTGTCTGTCTGTGTGGCGATGCTTTCTGTATCGGCTTTTTATTTCGTATTTTTGGATCCCAGCAGGTCATTTGGGAATTCACATTTGTATTTGATTCTCGGCTTCCCATTGGCCGATAAATAAAATTCGCGTGGGCTCGCAAACTGGAATTTGATATTGAATTAATTTTTAGCTTTTGGAGCCGGCTGCGCACAAACCAGTTTTGGTTATTTGCTTTCTGGTCGTGAGAGTGCAAACATCCGGTCCCTCGCTTTGCTCGGTATCACCACAACTTTTCCTTGCCTTGCTGACAACGAAGGGAAGAAAGCCCAGACTACATTAATATTTAAATCATAGTAAGAGAGGAACTGGTTTCATAATTTTCTCGATGTCTTTGCAGCAATGTGGCTGCAACAGAGTCCGTCAGGGTGAAGAATCTCGTCTTTATCCAAATCTAGCTTCAAATGCTTCTTCAGTAACGGGATATAACCATAAGGCCACCGTCAATTTTAACTAAATTTCAAGAGAACGTCAACAGAATAAGAAAAACAGAAACATTATTAAAAAGCCAAAACAATAAAAGAGTAATTAAGTAGACAGTAGATAACAATTGATATTGCATTTAAATTTTTGAAGATCAAATTCAACTGCCAACATACGATAGATACGACAACCGCTTCAGATTTATTTCTTTCAGCAGGTCCTCTATTTTATTGCCATTTTCCTTAAACATATTCGGATTTCTTCTTGAAAAAAATCTTCATATGATTTTTTTGAAGGTTCTAAAGATTTTACCTGTTCCCAATTTCAATTAAGAATCTTGAACCACCATTTAAAAAAAATCAGATTCGTACGCACAGACTTAACTCTTCGTCCGCTAGCGTTGTCTGATTTGCTTCCCTGTAGACTTATAAAAAAGTTTCACTTCATTTGGATGCTGCTTCATCTTGGATTCATTGCAGAATATGATCTTATTCCAAGTATCTGCATCCGATAGTTTATAATCGCTTTACCAGTCTTACATCTTTGATTATTCTTTAATAATATTCTCGAAGAATGCGTTTAGTGTTATCTACTAACACCAAAGTTGACAAGCCGCTCTCATCCATCACTTGTCTTACCATCATCTTTTCTTTGATATTGTTATCCTGATCATTTTTCCGCCTGACATGTTAGACTGCAGATTCCGTGGGCAACCACATCTTGGTCGATTTGACACACTTCCAATGTATTGAGAATCAGAGTTCCTTTGCTATTATTACTCACTGGTCCATAATCTGGGTCATCGTCAGTAATTTCATCCTGGTTTTTCGATTGCAAGCAGTGAAAGTATACAGGAATTCTTCACTAGAATTTTCAACATTTGGGCAAAATGTCGTTGCTTTTAATTGTAATTATTTTTTAAAATATTTAAAATTCTTAGCTCTCATCTTCACTTGTATCTTTTTTATAATCATATCGCCCAAGCAAGGCATTTTACTGCCACTGTTGTGCAGGGGGCTATATAGGAGGGCAGTTATGAGAAAGAGTGACAGGTCATAGGGGATGTCAGGAAGTGGGTAAGAGAACGATGAGAATACTGATGAGAGTGGAGTGAACGAAGATAGGAGCATGAGAGAGAGGATGCAGATTAGTGAGATAGGAGATGAATTCACATTTAAATTCTTGGAGATTGTAGCTTTCGGGGAAGCAAGTAAACAGAAATGAATTCCACAGGCGGGAAGTGCGAGAAAAGAAGCTGTTGGAGTAGAATTCGCGTTTACATTTTATTGATTTCACAGTAAAATGGTGTGGCTCGGGTAAATTCATATATAAGGGGACATCGGGGAGCTAAGTTCATCTGAGCAGAAACGTGAAAGTATTTGTAGAAGAGACACACGGAAGCCACATTGCGTCGGTGAAATCGTGACTGTATCTGAGCTGCCAAGTCGGGAGCGATTACATTACAGATTCTACAAATATCCGATTACAGATTCTACAAATATCCGATTACAGATTCTACAAATATCCGATTACAGATTCTACAAATATCCGATTACAGATTCTACAAATATCCGATTACAGATTCTACAAATATCCGATTACAGATTCTACAAATATCCGATTACAGATTCTACAAATATCCGATTACAGATTCTACAAATATCTTGCTGTCAGTTGTAGATTTTCTTTTTATAATTGAAAGTCTTTTCTTCCTGATTTCATTTACTATTTAGCTTAGGAGTTTCTGCTGTTTTCTTTCTGCGTTTCTCATTAATACGATATTATCTGCGTATCTTATATTGTTGTGTCTACCAGTATAAAACCTGTTGGGGTTTCTAGTTCTCTTCCAATTGCCTGAATATAAAAAGTACATAAATTATCTTTAACAAACATAAAAAGTGGCTGAACAACATTTGCACAAAAATTCAGGATCTCATCTTTTTGTTTTATGAACCGTGAATATTAAGGACGTTGGAATTAACGGCTCTCCACAATTTCCTGTCCTCTGCAGCTTTTAATAATTTTTGTTATCTCGGCTGATCCCGGTTCCGCGATCAAATTACACAAGCCCGCTAAGTGGGCGACGTGATTTTCCCTTTGTGTTTTGCATTCGATTTGTCATGTTAGTATTAAATTATCAAAGCCCTCTTTCCTCATTATGTTTTCTAGTAATTTCAACTGTACCTTTTTTATTTTAATTAGAACTGTTCCTTTTGTCTTCAACAAAATACCACTATGTATGGCAATACCGCTTAAACGCTTATCATATTTAATTTATATAAAAAACAATACGAAATATCCAGATATTTTCAATAGAAAATGATTGGAAATGTACA
>JBBBDQ010000748.1:1487500-1615000 GCA_037127315.1 Ascarosepion bandense | reverse complement strand
ACTACATAGCTACCAGAAGTAGTATCGCACATAGAATGAGAACGATATACCCCAATGATTGCAATAAATGATTCGATTCGAAATTCTTAGCACCTGAAGAAACCTGGAACGTATAAAGGGCGAAACTTCGTAATAATGGCAATAAAGATGTGGAAAATTTTCGAACAATTGAAATATCGTTCTCGTCCTGATGAATTCATACGTGACACTAGGCAAACTTCTTTTCAGCATTGATTTAGCAAAGTTAGTCCTTCCAAAGTTGGGAATCAAAGTTACCAATGTAGTACTATAATGCAGTGTGAACAAACGGATATTCAAACCAAGTAATTATTTTTCTACTTTGACAGACGTATAATTATCGAATTCATACTTTTTCTAGATTTCTTGATTTTTATTTTTTTATTTTTTTTTATTTTTTGGCGAGGTGGGAAATGCCATCAAAGACTTTTGTCGTTTTCTATGTCTGTGTTTTCTATTTTCTCCATATACTTCTTCAGTTCGTTTTATGTTCGTTATCTCGTGATCTTTGCCTGCAAGTGCTCTGGTAATCTGTCGACTACTTTTAATTTCTTTTGCATCTCCACTTGACTCTCCGATTTTATCGTGATTATGCATTGCACAATTAAGATAAATATTTCTTTATAATATCCAGTCTCAAAGCAATTCTCAGACAAGATGACTTTGGATTCAGATTTACCAACTGTTGCCTAAAAAAAAAAAGTAGAAATCGACATTTGAACTCTTAGTTTTTAAATAGGTTTGAATTACTGCCTGCCAAAATTATTAGAAAGCTAGGATGTGCATTGTGGTGCAATGGATATCGGCTCGGAACGACAAATCGGGAAACCGAGTTCGAATTCCGGTTGAATTCCTTGCATTCACTTACGCACAAATGCCCTTGAGAAAAGTATTAATCCGTCTCTTCCCTCCAGATATGGGTTAAATAATAGGACAAATTAGGTTCTATAGCCTTGGCTGCCAAAGTGTGTATCACGTATGGCACTTAACTGACTGAAGTTGAAATAAAGATTTAGTGCAAGCATTTGAAAGACACATTACGCCAGCGATATATGCTGGTCATCGTCACACTTCATACATGCTTTTTAGTGTAATACTCATCTAGTACAAGACCCAAGAGGCACTCAAGTTGTAGGATTACGAAGTAAGAGTTAAGGATCACGCTTTATGAGTATATGTGCGGAAGATAACGGCTACCTCTAGATTTGAACAGTTTAAGATTGTAGTATTTGGTGAAACTTCCTATTGCCAGTTGGGTTCATAAATTAGCAGTTAGTGGAAAGAAGCTTTCGGGGTAGGACTTACATATTACCAATAGAGAATGAAGTTTGTTCACTGTAATATGCGAGGCATGGCGGATATTAGATGTGAGTGTCTGGACTAATAGAATGTAATTCGTTTGAACCATTTTTCCATGGAAATAGGGATGTGTATATATATATATATAGTGCGTCGTGGTGCAGTGGATAACGGCTCGGAACGAGAAATTGAAAGGCTGAGTTCGAATTCCACTTGAATTCGTTGCATTCACTTACTCGCAAATACCCATGGGAAATGTAGTAATAACCCGTCTCTTCTCTCTCCAGCTATGGATTAAATAGCAGGACAGATTAGATTCTATGGCTAGCAATCAGTCTACGGCAGAAAGTAAATGTAACCCACTCTGAGAAAACCATCTACCCAGTTCGGCATGTCTCTTTCGAGAGATGATCGCTCAGGCATGTATCACGCATAGCACTTAACTGACTGATATATATTGTGGTGAAGTGGATGTCGGCTCGGAAAAAAAAACGGAGAGCCGAGTTCGAATTCCAGTTGAATTCCTTGCATTCAATTCCTCGTAAATACTCTTGGAATAGTTATTAATCTTTCTCTTCTTTCTTCAGCCATGGGTTAAATAACAGAACCGACTGGGTTTTACAGTCTTGGTTGGCAACCAGTTTACAGCAAAAAGTAAGGGCAAACTAATGCAGGAAAATCTTTTGCCTAGTCAGCCATGACTCTTTCGAGATATGATCGCCTAAGCATGTACAACGTAGGGCACTTAACGCAATTGATTCAGCTTTTGGTTTTTTATTTTAATTTTAAATCTTTTGTTTAAATTAAATTAAATTAAATATTTAAACAAATCAAGAAATATTATTTCAGTATTATAATATAGAATTACTCTAACATCTCGAGAACCAGAAATTCAATTATTTCATAATATGCACCTGATGATTGTATAGCGCATAAAACAACGTGCTATAAATAAAGGTATGTATATTTAACACATCACTCAATATGTCCCTGGCCTTTAATAATAAAATAACCATATAATTTTTATGAAGTACTAACCGTCAAATGACTCGTGACAAAATTTAGGCCAAATTTACAAATTAAAGCTATTTAAACTGAAGCTGCTGTTGCAAATTTTCAAAACAGAGGAAAAAACTGAATTTCGTGTATTTATAAAGCATTTTTAAACGAATCCTCTCTCCGTTGTAAATTTGAATTTCGACAATTGTATTTTCTGCTTTTGTAATTAATTATTTCAAAAACTACCCAAAGAACTCTCATTTTTCGTGCTGAATTCGGATTTTTATAGCTGTCCCCAATCCTCTCAGGGGATCTACGCGACTCAAAGTTTTGACCAATGAGATTATTTTCCAGCCATACGATTTACGAGGAGCTATGACTCGACGAATGAAATATCAACAGCTCACATGACGTAATGTCTTTCTGTTTTTTTTCTTTCAATTACATCTTCTGTTTTTCAATTTTAGAATTTCTTCCCAGGAATAATTTATGAGGATTTAACCCAACCTGATCTCATCAAGGAAATCCTGACATTTTGTTATGACTACGGCCATTTTTCCAAACTTCCACTGGCTCAAAACAATTCGTTTCGTATACGAAAAAAAAAAAGAAAAACTATATTTTCTCTTTTTTCCCAATTATATGTGCGTTGTGGTGCAGTGGATATCGGCTCGGAACGAGAAATCGGGGAGCCGAGTTCGAATTCCTAGTTGAATTCATTGCATTCACTTACGCGCAAATACCCTTGGGAAAGCTATTAATCCGTCTTTTCCCTCCAGTTATGGGTTAAATAACAGGACGGATTGGGTTCTATAGCCTTGGTCGGCAACCAGTCTACCGCAGAAAGCAATGGCAACCTACTGCGGGATAATTTTCTGCCCAGTCAGTCATGTCTCTTTCGAGACATGATCGCCCAAGCGTGTATCACGTATGGCACTCAACTGACTGACTGATCAACCAATTTCACTATTTCCCGGATTTTACAAGTACATAATAGTATTTAAAATATGTTGTTTTTTTTTTTTTACCTAAGCTCACATCACGGTACAATAAAGCACAACTAACAATACCACTACTATCAATTTCTCTCACTTCGTTGTATTAAACCTAAAAAAATATATACCGGCGTGGAAATAGGGTTATAATGGAACCGTGTCACAAGTCTATAGCAACGATGGCAAAACTACATGAATTGCACTTCCGATTGCTTCCGCATCCAGCTTATTCTCCAGATCTGCCCACCATCCCCCAATGACTTCTGGCTGTTTGCAGACCTCAAAATAATGCTGCGGGGAAAGAGATTTGGCTATTATGAAGAAATGATATCGGAAGCTGAGGAGTAATTTGATACCAAAGACAAATCTTTCTACAAAAAAGGCACCGAATTGTTAGAGAAGCGTTGGAATCAGCGTATCACCCTAAAAAGAGGCGAATTTGATGAACAAACTCGAGTTTTTTCTGAAACGTTGTTGTTTTATTAGTTAAGCCCGGGATGTATTCAGTGATGTATTATTGTATATTTGAACAGCAATCTCTCTTGTATGCAAGTTTCATTAAAAATGACAAACAAGGTGTGATGGTTAAGTTTTTTATGTAATTTTGGATCTTATGCATTTTTTTTCTTTTGAGGGCATAAATTATGCTTTCGGCTATACTTTTAGCCATTTTCGAGTTTGAATTTTATTTTACGTGTAACAGAATGTATGTGGTGTTATGCATATTGTGGAGTAGTGGTATGTGTTCTGTACCGAACAGGGGTAAGCATGTTGTTATCGTGTTCGTAGTTGATGTTATTCAGTGTTGGGTTTTTCGTTTTTATTAATAAGGCCTCTATCACTTTTATTCTTTTTTGGCATGTGGATAATGCTATGATATGTGTGTTGTCGACGAGTATGTTCCGGACAGGGTTTTGATAGGTACCCGTGTGTGTTTAGATGAGATCGAATTGAGCTCCATTGAGAGAGATGTAGCGTGAGTATTCGAGTTAGTTTCGTAGTGGTATGACTGATATAATTTTATTTACGAAATTAGGATCAAGAACACAGTTCTTTTAAGGACATGTGAATTCGTAACTAATCTTGGTTTCTTTGTAGTTTGAATCGTGGGTGAATTATTGTTTTGATGATAAGGTTAGCCGTTTTAGATCCAGTATAATAGATGATTATTGATTTGAGTTCGTTTAGACTGTTGATCATTCGTAGTTGAGAGGTCTAAGACGCTCCAGATCAATTGGTGGCTTCTCTTATGTTGATAGGGGTCGCAGGTTCGAATCTTGCCGAATAACACACATTTTCGTAACAAAATTTATCGTAAATAATATATATACTGTTTGATTATAATCAGAATATCTACTCAAATACGAGTATCGATCAAAGATAATGTCAAAAATAAATAATTTCAAATATAATAGATGAATTATTTGATTTTTTGTTTCAGTCGACAGGAGTTGCGTATTTTCGGATTATGTCTCGAAATGAATATTCATCCTCTAAAATAGCTAAAAGTATACCTGAAAGCGCTCGGATAAACAAAACAACTGGACAATTTTTATATAATTTATGTCCTAAAAATTAAAAAAAAAAATCGTAAGAGAACATGAAAAAATACATAAAAAACTTAACCATCACACCTTGTTTGTCATTTTTATTAAAATATGTATATTTATTTGATATATATTTAATAGCTCTGTTATTTTATGCTGAGTACTTGTGCGTTGTGGTGCAGTGGATATCGGCTCGGAACGAGAAATCGGGGAGCCGAGTTCGAATTTCAGTTGAATTCATTGCATTCACTTAGGCGTAAATACCCTTGGGAAATGTATTAATCCGTCTCTTCCTTCCAGTTATTGGTTAAATAACAGGAGAGACTGGGTTCTATAGGCTTGGCTGGCAACCAGTCTACAGCAGAAAGCAATGGCAAACTACTGCGGGATAATCTTCTGCCCAGTCAGTCATGTCACTTTCGCCCGAGCGTGTATCACGTATGGCACTTAACTGACTGATTGGAGTTTGGAATTTAAAACTTAAAGGATGAATTTACGCTGGACATTTGGCTGATGTCATAAGGTGGTACTAAAGAAATTAAAATCTAGAGACCTAGAATTAATAATAATTAAATAATTGTGAATTTTTGTGAAAATGAAGAAGAAGGTTGATTTTAATTCTTAATTTCTTATCCCACTACATATATACGATCTGAATATATGGGATGAAATCCAACGAAATAAAGAATAAAAAAAAAGAACGAAGTCGGAAATGTATCTTTTATTACGTTTCTTCAAAGATCTGTTGAAAGAAAAAAATGACAAGTTTAAAACGTTAGAAAAACTGAGAGAAAGTATACTGCAATATTGTTTGTGGTTTGGTTCTTATTTTCAGATGAGTCAAGTGTAAAAAGCAATAGACGAGTATTTTAGATGTGAGTGTATGAATGTATAGGAACGTTTTTCTGTTTAAATGCTTGTATCTGTCATAATGCTCGTGTCAATGTATTAAAGCGATATCTCCGTGACATATTTTAAAGATATGTATATGAGAAAATCTTCGGTGGTCAAATATATATATATATATATATATATATATAGTGTAAGAAAGTTATGGAGCACGGAGGATTTAAACCCACTGTTCATGCATTTACTTTTATAAAGAGTGCTCGATACAACGTAGAGCTTTATACTGAGGAGCAAACGTATCTCCGAAACACGAAAGCTTTTGTGTAGTGATATTATGCTTTTATAAACCATTGTAACAACCATTACAATATATATATATATATATATATATATCTGTGTGTGTGTGTGTGAGAGAGAGAGAGAGAGAGAGAGTGTTGCATAATGAATGTGCTCGAAAGTAAAATAACATTATATTAATTATTTTTAGGACAAAAGTCCATATAGACATATATCCGCAAATTCCGTTTTTTTTTTTAGTTAAGTAGACGATGTTAAATGTACAATCCAAAATACAAACCAAAAAACGCTTTACAAAAAATCCTTGCTTCAAGACACAAGGATAAACAGCAGCAAAGGTTGGATGACTCGGCTGCCTTCAGTCTGATACAGTCGTGCAGCCACGTGTCCAATACAATTCGCACGAAATTAAGTAAAAATCATATCTGCCTGCTCACGACATGAATATCCTTCCATTGTTAAACGGATCATTTTCTCAGTTAACTCACGACTGGACACGTTAAACGTTGAAGACAGACCAGCCATAAAGGTAGATGAATCTCCGTCCATATTTTATGCTAACATCTCTAAACTGGATCCACACAAAGCTTGTGAACTTGATGGGACATTTGCAATCGTCCTTAAAAATTGCTCCTAAACTGGAACTTGTCCTCTCTAAACCATACAATAAATGCCTTGTTGTCTTTTCGCTTTCCTACTTGTTGGAAATCCTCTTCTGTAATTCAAGCGTAAGAATTCAGACAAACCATCTAACTCTTCTAATTATCGACCATTGTCCTCTTTTTAAGTCCTAGATGATTTAGTCAACTCCAAAATTTTTAAGCATCTCATCTCTCTGTGTCTTTTTTAGACAACCAATATGGCTTCCACTTTTTCAGGTCCACTGCTGATGTTTAAACGGTTATTTCTGAAAGTGTTTGACAAGCTTTAGATAAGAATTGTGAAGCTCGGTCTCTTCCTTTGGTTTTCTTTAAAGTGTTTGACAGGGTATGATATGCTTGATTTCTTCATAATTCTTAGTGAATTTTTAATATCATTTAACATTTCTTATTAACCCTCTAGGGCCATTCGTATCATATTTGATACAGTATGAAAACAAGCCTTGAAAGAAATATTTTCCTGAAAAATTTTTTAAGAGAAATATTTTATAAATTTCAAATGAAAGCAGTACTGACTGCTCAGTCAATGAATACCAAATGTTTCCTTATAGGGAAATACCAAATGTTTCCTTATAGGGAAATACTGTATCAAATATGATACGAATGGCCCTAGAGGATTAAGGCTTCCACTGGGCATAAAGTGGGTGATCGGTTTTCTATTGTCATGAAGTAATAAACTGATCCCCCACTAATTACTACTTAATCATATAATAAAATGAAAACAAGCCTTGAAAGAAATATTTTCCTGAAAAATTTTTTAAGAGAAATATTTTATAAATTTCAAATGAAAGCAGTACTGACTGCTCAGTCAATGAATACCAAATGTTTCCTTATAGGGAAATACCAAATGTTTCCTTATAGGGAAATACTGTATTAAATATGATACGAATGGCCCTAGAGGGTTAAATAAGAAAATTAAACTATTTAAGCTGTTTACAGGTTGGGGATACTAAAATCAAGCAGGCTAAAAAATTTAAATATCTGGGAATTGTTCCAACAGAAGACGGAAAATGCGACACAGAGACCCGAAGGCGAATTGGTATGGCGAAGGACACGTTCCAGACGCTGAGTGGAGCATTAAGAGACAGGATAATTTCGTTAGAAACGAAGAAAAAAGTGCTCGATTGCTATGTGATGTCAGTTCTTCAATATGGCAGTGAATGCTGGTCAATATCATCAAAGATGAAGGAAAAACTTGAAACAGCTGAAATGTGGTTCTACAGAAGGATGCTGCAGATATCAAGGATCGAGCATGTGAGCAATGATAAGGTTTTGGAAAGGATGGGAATAAAAAGGAGATTAATATGAACATCAGGAAAAAAACAGTTAAAGTTCCTGGGACATACAATAAGGAAGGAAAGCTTGGATAACCTGATACTAACAGGTCAGATAGAGGAAAAAGAAACAAGGGAAAGCAGCGGATAATATATTTGAAGGGCCTGAGTAGGTGAATGAAAGAACAAGGTTTGCGTGGTGTAGGGATAGGGAGACGTTGACAGCCATGATCGCCTACGTCTTAAAAGAACAAGGCACATAGAAGAAGGCATTGTTCGGACATTTGCCCTCATCTTTACTGTAACATTCATGACGTTTTGGGCGTTGTAAATGACAGCCTTGTTCAGGTGATATTCGTTGAAATTTTAATCTGAATTCTTTATTTAGCCCACAGCCGAAATGTTGTGAATGTTTGAGTAAAGATGAAGACAACACTCCGAAAAATATAAATAGTGTAAATATTTAACTTATTCCTTTTCTTCTATGAAGTTTGTTTTCTGTGTCTGCTATCAGCACTGTATCATCTTTGTACCTTGTGTTTGTTCTAATTGTGGCCTCCGATGACAAATCCTGACATAACATCTCATGTTCTCAGAATAGTCTTGCTGTACAAGTTGAATAAATCCAGTGAAAAGACATATCCTTCTCTTATACCCCTTTCTATCTTTGTATATCTATTATGTGCACGGTGGTGCAGTGGATATCGGGTCGAAGCCAGAAATCGGGGGCTGACATCGAATTCCAGTTGAATCTTTTGCATTCACTTAAGCACAAATACCCATGGGAAAGGTATTAATCCATCTCTTCCTTCCAGTTATGAGTTACATAATAGGACACATTGGATTCTATAGCCTTGGCTGGCAACCAGTCTACCGCAAAACGCAATGGCAACCTACTGCAGTATAATCATCTGCCCAGTCAGTCATGTCTCTTTCCAGACATGATCGCCCAAAGCGAGTCTCACGTATGGCACTTAACTGATATCTACTAAATTTGTTACCTGTCTGTATGCAGACATTTTTTAACTTATTAATCTCAGAAATATAGAAAAAAGTGAAATGAAAATTTTCTTGAACGGCTACTCTTCTATACATTATAACACTAATGTCCATGTTCCCCATGGCTCTAATCTTGGATGAACGTCGTTTCTATTTTTCATCAATTCACTTTATTACTTTCATCAGTTCCCAACTCGCTATCTATACTGATGACACAACTGTTTGTCTTGCATTCAACCAAAACTGAAAGTTACGAACTCGAGCGGAATTCAATTCGTTTTATTACACATCAGATTGTTGTACCGTGTCAGAACACCAATTTCATGGCTCATATGAAAATAGACATTAATTTCTTTCTGGTTCCTCGTTCCTACTTCCAAAATACCATCCAAAAATACTAGAGCCATAAAAACGTGTTCTAACCAATCAGAAAAAGATCAACGCGGTTTTTGTAGCTGCTGTTTCCGAGCCACTGATTCACAGTGAGACAGTGGCTTCGAAACACCTATTTCTCCACACGAAGGCAGATCTGACCAGATTTACATGTCGAACTCAGACTTATTGGATTCTGCCTCTGGATAGTAAATTTTCTAAGTACCGCTTACATGTGGAACAAGGCCAAAAGCATAGGAGACCCAGTGAGGATCGAAATCACTACTCAGTTGTAACAGGTTCTAGCAAGACAAGCCATTACACCCTACCAAAGTGCCCATTCTGCCTCTGGATAATTGATTTACTAAGCACTGCTTAGATGTGGCACAAGGCCGAAGATATGTGGTACTCAGTGAGAATCGAACTCACTACTCAGTTGTAATGATACTAGCAAGACAAGCTTGCTAGCCATTACACCACGCCAAGGAGCCCATTCTGCCTTTGTATAGAGAGGAACCCATAGCCTCGTCTGGGAAAAAACAGACAGGAGCCCAACCATACCTTAAACAAGGTCTACTGGATTTTTTCCGAGCTTATGGGATCAGAGTTCCCACATTAAATAATCGACTTTGTGTCATTTCCGGCCTCAGTGGGAAAGTTTCTGGTGAATACCCAGATCTTACAAGGCTAGCATTAGTGACGTATATCCCATGACAAGCAAACTTAAACAGTGACATCAAGGCACATCCATCAGCAGCAATACCTGGAGCCAGCAACGAAATCAGCAGCAGATATTAACTCTCGACTATATATGCATGTTGATTTTCTTCCATATATGGTACACACTTTGGGAGATCATCTCTCGAAAGAGACATGATTGACTGAGCAGAAGATTTTCCCGTAGCAGGTTGTTATTGCTTTCTGTGGTAGACTGGTTGCCAGCCAAGGCTATAGAACCCAATCTGTCCTATTATTTAACTCATAACTGGAGGGAAGAGAGGGTTACTACTTTTCTCAAGGGTATTTGCGCATAAGTGAATGCAAGGAATTCAACTGAAATTCAAACTTGGCACCCCAATCTCTCATTCTGAGTCGATATCCACTGCACCATAACACACACCTTATAAAAGGCTTCCAGATTCTGTGAGATTGAAAAACTTGGCACTGGAGAAATAATCACTGAAGATGAATTCATGCAGTTGAGATTAATTGAAGCTATGTATGATGCTTCATATAAACTGAAAATTTTAGAATGGTATCTACTGACTAAAATGTCCTTGACTGCATCTCTAGAGTTTCTGCAACAATTTGAGTTGACTGAAAAAAATTCAATACATTGAAGAATGACACTGAAGCATACTGCATATAAAATTACCTTATGCAAAACAAATACTGTGATAATAAAAACATAAATAGTAAAAGAAAAAATGTTCAACTTTCATCATCATGTCCTGTGGCCTTGGCCGAGATAGAACTCACTACACCCCTCCAGTATTCACTGCGCATTTGGAACCCTGGCACAGTTTATAGTGAAATTCATAATCTTGTCAAACAGCTGAATACTTGATGCTTTGCCAGGGCTACCAAGGGTGTTTTTATTGTGACACCAGCACTGGATGTGTTGCCTCCAGGCTCCATTCTGTTATTTAACCCATAACTGGAGGGAAGTGACAGATTAACACCTTTCCCAAGGGTACCAGTGCTTAAGTGAATGCAGGCTACTCAACTGAAATTCAAATTTGGATTTCTCTTTCCAAGCCGACATCAACTGAACCACAATGCACATCCATCACTGAACGCTTACAGCGCCTGGTCTTCCCAAGTGGTCACCCATCTAAGTACTGACCAGGCTCATGTTGCTTAACTTTGGTGATCGAACGAGAACCAGTGTATTCAACGTGATATGCTGCAATGCAGTAATCTGTTCAACTTTAGGACAAGTATGCCAGAATTGTGAAAAGAAAAAAACATTTTCAATCGATTTGCAAACATTATTTTATGAGTCATTTTATCCCAAGCAAGGCAGGATCACCACTAATGCATTGGGTGGGGTGGCTTATAGTGAAAGAAAAGAATCAGTATAGTGGGTATTGAAGAAATGATAAAAAATGAATGAGATTCAAGAAGACAGAAGATAGCTTTTAAATTTTTGGAGATTGTAGCGATCAGGGAAGCAAGAAAAGGAGAGAGAGTTCCACTGGTGGGAAGAGTGAGAAATGAAACTGTTGGACTGGAAGTGGTGGTTACATTTAACTATTTCAATTGTAAAAGAGTGGGACCTAGATGCCAATCTAGTAAAATGCTTTAATTCGTGTGGTTGGGGCACCAAGGAAAAAAGTTTGACAGAGAAGCTGCCATGAAGATATTTGTAGAAAAGACAGTGGGGAGCCACATCATGTTGGTGAGAAAATGACTGAAAGTCAGCATTGATATCAAATATGGCAACAATATTCAATGAACAGATGAATGGTAGATTTATACATGGGTTCTGATAAGAAAAACTTTCTGGCCTGACTCAGTGGCCCAACCTTTCTGTAGTAGACACAGCTATACATTTGATGTATCTGTTCTGCTTTAGGTTGGTTGAAGAAGGGAGATTAAGGAGGTACAGTGTGTTGCACTGCAGGAGACTAACAAAAAAATAGAAAAGTTAGAAAAATTTAATTAACCCCTAAGGAAAATACAGCTGTTTATAAGAAAAAATTAAATTTAATAGTATAACTTTTCTTATGCAAGGCTCGACTGCAGCCACTTCCCCATCGTCGAAATGTGGCCTCCCTTTGCCTTTTCTATAAATACTTTCATGGCTTCTGCTCAGACGAACTTAAGTCACTGATGCCTCCTCAACAGGTGTTTACTCGCGCAACCAGACTCGCATCTGGGTCCCTCCCATTCACAGTCAGGTTAGCCAAATGCAGATGACAATTCTACTCCTGCAGCTTCTTCTCTCACACTTCCCGCCTGTGGAACTCGCACTCGTATTCTTGCTTTCCTGACGGCTACAACCTCCAGAAATTTAAAAGCAAAGTTAATACTCACCTACTAACCACTGGACTCTAGCTCTCTCCCCTCCCCTGTATAACCTTCCCTTTCTCTCCACCTATGTATCTGTCATTGCACCTGCTTTCTCGGCCCTCTATTGTTCCTTTCTAACTAGTTTGTACTCCTCACTCTTTTCTAATTAATCTTTTTACATTTATGTAGCCCCCTGCACATCAGTGGTGTTTCCGCCTTGCTCAGGGTGAAATGATTAAAAAAAAAAAAAAAAAATTACTGGGATTGATGTCACCCTAATTTTAAAAAAATTTTAATTTTAAAAAAATTTTAATTTTAAAAAAATTCTGTGAATGAACTGGCAAACCTAAAATTGAAGAAAAGTTGGTTTAAACTAATATAGTTCAATGGCTCCTTCATCAAAATTTTAGGTTGTTCTGAAGGGATATTAGAGACTGACACATAATTCGGAATATTTCCCATCATAGTAATGTGAATAACGTCTGGGACTCATGGGAATAGATGTTTTGAAAGTGGATACAACCAAATTAACTTTGTGAAGTTGAAAAATGATGACATGCAGAAACTAGATGGATACAAAGCAAGCTTTCAAAGAAAATGGTTATTCCTCTTACTTTGAGTCTTGCAAACTGCCCATTCACATGCTACCTTTAGTAGTTTCTAAACTAAAAACAATACTAGAGCAAGAAATTTTAGAACTTCACCTTGGTAGTATTAACTTGGCATTGCCCACTGTTGTTTTAAGAAAATCGGCTAGATATTTAAGGATATATCATCTACAGACAGTTCTGTTTCACTCATCAGTACAGTTAGATATTCAATTGCTTCCAGCCAAGATTGAAACTTGACCAATTTGACATCAGTCAAAGATTCGACCACTATGCTATCAGCACACTGTGAAGGAAGGTGGATTTTAGCATGATGGTGATTTTTTAAGTGCAGCTAAAATGTGGAATAAGATTAGATGTATGGGGGCACCAAGTGAGGAGTGAACTCACTACTCGAATGAAATAATTCTTGCAACCAGGTGTTCAGAGATTAAAGGATATGTGGGGATTAGAAAATAGGAGTCAATTGCAAAATATGCTTCAATTCGTTCCCTGTACAAAGTCATAAAATTTAAAGAAAAAAAGCAAAAATAGGAAATAAAAAGAGAGATATGAGAAGAAAAGAAAAAAGACAAAAACAGAAAAGATTTGAAGAAACGAAAGAAATGAAAATAAAGAAAGATGAGAAAAAGAAATAAAAAAAAGGCAAAATGTAATTACAAAAAAAAGTGAAAAAAAAGAAAAAGAGATCTGTTAAAGTCAGCAAATCAAGAAGAAAAGAAGGGAGAAAGCTGAATTTAGAGGGCAGAGGACACTCTGGAGTGAGAAAATTGAAGGTACAGGGTTGCTGAAACATTGAGCATTTAATATTTATCATCAGTAAACCTCTTTTTTTTTTTTTGCTTTATTTAGGCAAATAATACATTACATGCACCAAAGTCTTGTCAAACCTGAACTTCGAGGTGTTCTGGTAAAAATCTTATCATGCATATTTGATGATCTGGTTGGTAAGAAGAGGAGTGGAATCAGCGATTTGAACTCAAACGTTCTTGTAGAGACAAATGCTTTTATTCTAACATCACTGCTTACCTACCCCACCCATCATTTCTCTTTCCTATGAAATGAAAGTCAGCATACTTTACCTGCAATCTATACATGAAATTATGTCTGACACAAACCAATGGGGTCCCCATGCCTACACTGCTTCTTTCGTATTTACCAACCCGCAAAATGAACGGATAAATATCCAAGTATATATTTGCTGTCAACAAACATATATTACCATACCTATAGAAACAATCTCTGGCCTGTATTTCTCAATTTATACTTCATAATATATATATATAAATGTGTATTTGGGTACCAATCCTTCTTTTATACAAGTTTCATTAAAAATGACTGACAAGGTATTTCAGTTAAGTTTTTTATTTAATTTTTCTTGTGTTCTTATAACTCTTTTCTTTTTTGGATGTAAATTGTGTATAAATTTTCTTAATGTTCTGTGTGCCTGAGTGCTTTCAGCTATAGCTTTAGCCATTATCAAGGATAACTTTTAAATAAAAATAAATTCAAATAAAAATATGAATAAAAAATAATGAAATAAAATCATACGTATATATATATGTGTGTGTGTGTGTGTGTGTGTGTGTGTGTGTGTGTGTGTGTGTGTGTGTAAAAAGACAAGAGGAAAAGCTGATCTTAGCCAAAGTGTTTCATCCTTCAATAGACTTTATCAAGGTAAAAGTCTCTCAGAAGATTGTTGGTAATCCTCTCTACTGTAATATAGGCCATTGTGTATATATATATATATATATACATATATTTTCTAAACATATACTGTTAAATATAAAAGACAATTAATGTCTATTATGTTTAATCATGAGCCGTTCTTAATGTCGTATTTTGGCTTTAATTTCAGTTGAAAATAAAGACAAAAAATTGCCGTTGCCTAGCGGAGTTTTATGGCAACACAAAGTAAAATCATTGCTGATGGTGGATGTTATTGTGTTACCATTTTAATAACCTCTCTGAAGATGGCTCATGTGAGCTGAAAGCTTAGATCTAACTTAATAAAAAATTATCCAAATTTTGGAGAATATTTGTCTTTATTTTCAACTGAAATTAAAGCCAAAATACGACGTTTAGAACGGATCATGATTAAACATAATAGACATTCATTGTCTCTTATATTTAACAGCATATGTTCAGAAAATTATTTGCTGCCTTGATACACTAAATATATATATGTACACGCACACACACACACACCCACACCCACACACACACACACACACACACACACACACACACACACACACACACACACACACACACACACACACATATATATATATATATATATATATATATATGAAATCTCCACAAATATTCTTAAATGCTTATAATTTCTTGTTTTCACTCTCACATGGTCATGTGTGACATCATGAACAGTGGTGCAATTTTTGCTTCCAGTGTCTTGTATGCACATGTTTGTTGTTGCTTGAAAATCTTCCATGTAAACAAAAACAGACCATCTTTCTTGTTTGTCCATGATTTATTTAATTTTCTGTAATATACTTGTCATCTTTGATTAAACATAATAGACATTCATTGTCTCTTATATTTAACAGCAGATGTTTAGAAAATTATTTGCTGCCTTGATACACTAAATATATATATTTATACATACATACACACACACACACACACACACACACACACATATATATATATATGAAATTTCCAAAAATATTCTTAAATGCTTATAATTTCTCATTTTCACTCTTGCATGGTCATGTGTGACATCATGAACTGTGGTGCAATTTTTGCTTCCAGTGTCTTGTATGCACATGTTTGTTGTTGCTTGAAAATCTTCCATGTAAACAAAAACAGACCATCTTTCTTGTTTGTCCATGATTTGTTTAATTTTTTGTAATATACTTGTCATCTTTGATAATGGCTTATGTAATCCGAAAGATTAGATAGGATTAAAAAAATATATGTATCAATATTGTGATTTTCTTTCTTCTTTCAACGATAATGTTATTAAGCTCATCAGATAATATGAAAAGAATTTACACAGAATAAATATACAACGCATGTATATATTATTTAATGAAACATGCATCAATATATATATATATATATCCGGTCTTAGTTCATTCTCTTTACTACCAGTTATTAAACTTTCCTACCTTTTATTGAAGCTCATGATTCATGTCTGCTCTTTAACAGTGCTTCATCATTTATATCATCAAGTGGTGAAGAATACATACATATATATATATATATATATATACCTTCAAAAATACAGTTAGGCAAAATAGGTAGCATGTGTTGTCTTCCCTTTTAACAATATGGAATTGGCTATTGCTCAGCACCTAGTAGAGAATATAGCCTGTGCTAAGTCATATAAGAAAGAGTATCTGGTTCCAATAATCAATTAAAGATATTCATCTTTCTGAAACTTCCTTAGTTCAACAAATCATGCCATTGAAAATTTCTTGGTATGCCACATGTGGTTGTCATAGCTGATTCAATAATTCTTCAAAACAGTTCCTGATAAACAAATTGAATCATTGTTCGGACAATTGTCCTCATCTTTGTTGCCATTTGTACACATGGACCAGTGGATATAGACATTGGTTAGTTCCTGACTTGACTCAATACCAGGTTACAGCAGTGGTAAACAAGTAACTTGCAGGGTTAGAGGGAGATAACTCATGACTTTCAATTGAGGCTTTATGCAAGGCATGAGGATGATATACCACAGTAATTGCAATTCCTGAACACTTGAAAAAGGCCGGGGTCGTACAATGGCCAAAACGTTATACAAATGGCAACAAAGATGAGGACAATAGTCCGAATAATGTAAATACTGTAAATACTACCTCATCTCAGAAATATAGACAAATACTAAATTTAATATTTTACAATTTTTAAAATTAATAGAATTACTTGTATATTGCATATGGGATAATAAGTAAATTTCTTGCTCTTTTGTTTTCATAGGCATTTTTTAAAAATATTCTTTAACTTTGTTGTGTCTTACCAATATAAAAACAGATATGTCATCTTGTTGTTGGCCTGTGTAGGAGAACCAACAGCTTGTCTGGATGTTTGTACATAAGCTGTTTATGTTGCAGTCAGTATGAATAAAGTTAGATACTGAATGTTTTTAGTCTGTTTTCACTTTTCTTTTTCTTTTTTATCTGTATTTTTTTTTCAATTGGAGTAGATAAACTAAACTATCGCCTGGTTCACACTCCACCCATGTCTATTGTACAGGTGTAGAGGCTCATCCCTTGTTCCCTGTTTAGGATGTGGTTTCCGGCTTTCTCTTTTCCAATCTTTTCACTTTTCTTTTTCTTTTTTATCTGTATTTTTTTTTTCAATTGGAGTAGATAGACTAAACTATCGCCCTGTTCACACTCCACCCATGTCTACTGTACAGGTGTTAAAGGCTCATCCCTTGTTCCCTGTTTAGGATGTGGTTTCCGGCTTTCTCTTTTCCAATCTTTTCACTTTTCTTTTTCTTTTTTATCTGTATTTTTTTTTTTCAATTGGAGTAGATAAACTAAACTATCGCCTGGTTCACACTCCACCCACGTCTATTGTACAGGTGTAAAGGCTCATCCCTTGTTCCCTGTTTATGATGTGGTTTCCGGCTTTCTCTTTTCCAATCTTTTCACTTTTCTTTTTCTTTTTTATCTGTATTTTTTTTTTTCAATTGGAGTAGATAGACTAAACTATCGCCCTGTTCACACTCCACCCACGTCTATTGAACAGGTGTAGAGGTTCATCCCTTGTTCCCTGTTTAGGATGTGGTTTCCGGCTTTCTCTTTTCCAATCTTTTCACTTTCCTTTTTCTTTTTTATCTGTATTTTTTTTTTCAATTGGAGTAGATAGACTAAACTATCGCCCTGTTCACACTCCATCCACGTCTATTGTACAGGTGTAGAGGCTCATCCTTTGTTCCCTGTTTAGGATGTGGTTTCCAGCTTTCTCTTTTCCAAATCTTTTCACTCTTGCATACCCCCCTGCACATCAGTGGCATTATCGTCTTGCTCAGGGTGATATGATTAAAAAAAAAAAAAATTCTATTAACGCAAGCATCCTCTTGATGTGTGAGAAAAATGTCTAGCATTCACTGCCATATTAGAGGTTTGATATTACATATTTGCTGTATCTTAATGCTTCATTTATATTTTGGAAGGCATAATTTTAATATTTAGGATTATTTAGTATGTGCATTTGTGGGGCAGTGGATATTGCCTCAGAATGAGAAATCAGAGAGCCAAGTTCAAATTCCAGTTAAATACCTTGCATTCACTTATGTGCAAATACCCTTGGGAAAGGTATTAATCTGTCTCTTCCTTCCAGTTATGGCTTAAATAACAAAACAGATTTGGTTCTATAGCCTTAGCTGGCAACTAGTCTACCACAGAAAGTAATGCCAATCTACTGTGGGATAATCTTCTTCCCAGTCAGTCATGTCTTGAAAGAGACATGATTGCCTAAGCATGTATCACGTATGGCACTGACTGATTTTATTATATAACACACCTATGAATTTTGACATCACATTTTTGTCATCCAGAAACAAAAATTCATAGATATTTGCGCTTCCATATCTGTTTTATTTTGGTGTTGCTAATTCTTAACTCACAGAGGTTAATGAAAATGGAAGAATTTAAAACAGGGACAATTGTGAGAAATGAAGAAAGAGTAATCGGGAAGACAGGAGGTAGCAATTGACATTGAATTTAAATTTTATATTTTAAATTTTCACAGATTAAAGTTGGCTAAAAAACATGAAATTGAAAGGAGTTCTAAAAGTGAGAAAAGAAATTGTTTGCTTAGAGTTTACTGTTGCATCAAGCCAGCTCAACTGTAAATTGGTGAGACCTTTTCGCCAGTGAGACATTTTCGACATATTTTGCCATATGTGATACACCCTTGTGCGATCATATCTTGAAAGAGACATTACTGACTGGGCAGTAGGTTGCCATTGCTTTCTACTGTATACTGGTTGCCAGCAAAGGCTATAGAACCCAATCTGCCCTATTATTTAATTCATAGGTAGATGGCAAAGAGATATATTATATTATTAAGTAGTAATTAGTGGGGGATCAGTTTATTACTTCATAACAATATAAAACTGATCCCCTATTTATACCTAGTAGAAGCCTTAATCATGTTTTCAATTATTATATTCAGTCATACAGTTAAGTGTCATATGAAATACACGCTTTAGGCGATCATATCTTGAAAGAGACATGACTGACTGGTCAGAAGATTATCCCACAGCAGGTTGCCATTACTTTCTACTCTAGACTGGTTGCCAGCCAAGGCTATAGAACCAAATCTGTCCTATTATTTAACCCATAACTGGAAGGAAGAGATGGATTGATCCTTTTTCCCAAGGGTATTTGCATGTTGATTGCAAAGAATTCAACTGGAATTTGAACTCCCTGATTTCTCATTCCAAGCCAATATCCGCTGCAGCATTTAAATTCAAAGAGTTCAGGTGCCATTGCAAAGATTTCATCCCAACAATTACCATCAAAGTATTTATAGAACAGAGGAGATGTGTGTCATAGTGTAATGGATATTGGCTTGGAATGAGAAATTGCAGAGCAATGTTTGCATTTCAGTTAAATATGATTAATTCACTTATGCACAAACACCTTTGGGAAAGGTATTAATTCATCTTGTCTCCCTCCAGCTATCAGTTGAAAAGCAAGACAGACTGGGTTCTAGACACTTGGTTGGCAATCAGTCAACTGCAGAATGTAAAGGCAACCCACTGCAAAAAAAGAGACATGATTACTCAAGCATCTATAAATGTAACATGTTAGGCTAGGGTGGCACACCAACTTGTGACGCTCTGTGATTTTGAAAACAAGCTCTCTCTCTCTCTCTGTTGTAAACCAACATTTTGACAACTGTATTATCTGCTCCTGTGAAAAAAAAAAAAATTACAATGAAGCACAACCAATAATACTACTAATATAATACTCCTCACTCTTCGCTGTATTAAACCAACAAAAGAAAGTATCCCAGCAGGAGATAGTGTCACATAAGATATAGAAATTAACTGATTGGCACAGAGAAAACCTTACAGCAATGAAGCTGAGATGCCAGATTTGGGCCAATACTATTGCTGATTCTTTGGATTTTATCAAAGTGTTTAAATAGGTAGCAGGAGTGCCAGGCCATATGTGGCAGCAATATTCTAAGCATGGACAAATGAGGCTTTGTGTTTTGCAACTTTTATATCTTCTTATGAAAAAATTTGGCTGATGGGAATTACGCAACTTAACAGGTTCACCTCATTTTCTTTTGAAAATCTTGCAATAACTGCTGAAAATTCAAAAAGACTGACTCCAATTTTTAATTCCACTTACCTGAGGACAGGTAAAATTTCCTTGAAACTTTCATGTAGTTCATGCAGTTCACTTAGTTTGTATGGCTCTCACTTTTGAAATTCTTCAATTCTGATACAATTTAGAAATTTCACAGAGAAATTGAGTGTGGTTAAGCAAAAGTGTAAAGAAGAGCGGAGTTCTTTAAAAATTGAAATTGATTCTAAAAAATTAAAGAAAAAACTGATTACAATATTTAGACATTTCATGTCATTTCCAATATATCTATATAAATATATTCATCAAAGGATATATTTATGTATATATATATATATCTCATTTATATAATTTTATATGTTAATCAAATGATCAGTATAATTTATATAGATATAACATCAAGTTATATATGAATATTTTAATCAAATGTTATAGGCAATTTATGTGTTCATCAAATGATATATATGTAAATTCAATGTGTAATAGATATATATGTATATATATATATATATATATATACACATCAAATTCTGAATAGAGTAGATATATGTTCATCAAATAACTTATAATTTATATATATATATTCATCAAATTGTATCATAATATATACTCACATATATATATATATATATTGATATATATATATATATTGATTATATATATATATATTGATATATATATATAAATACTATCTTTGGAATAAAAATCTCTCTCTCTCTCTCTTTCTCTATCCCTCTCTCTCTCTCTCTCTCTCTCTCTCTCTTATTTATATAGGTTTGCCTTCTATGGTTGTAAAATAGATTTTAACATCATGTTGAAAATAAAAAAAATACATATATTTCAATGTTTATATATCTATCAATATATATATAATTATATATGTGTGTGAAAGTGTGTTTATATATTTATATGTGTATAATAAATATATATGTATATATATATATATATATATATAACAGCACAATTTTTCTCTTGATAAATTTGTCATGTCAACTTTCTGTGCATAGTGCCATATCTAGGCATATAAAAAATCTATGACCTCCATTTTAATTTCCCACTGATTTTGGTTCACAATACAATTGCATTCTGCTACTTCAACTACAGAAAAAAGACTACAAATCCTGGAAGCTGTTTATATCATAAGAAATACACCAACTATCATAAAAAAAAACTTGTTTCAATTTAGATGTGCACATGTTAAAATTCCTTTGAAGTATAAAGTCATTAAAGACCCTGAAATCTACTCCCCCACCATAGCATGTGAAGACACATTTCTTTCCCATTTTGGGCTGTTAACAAAATAGATACTTCACTTTTTCTCAACAATAATAAAAGATGGCTAGAAGTATTAAGAATATGACAAATAATTTCTGCAAGTACTTTTAACAATTTTCCACTTGACAGCAAACTATTTCTTCGACACAAGAAGAAACTTATTACAAGATGGGGTGAATTATCATTTTTAAGACTCCTGAAATATCTGTCCTGTAAAAAATATTTAACATAAGGGTAAATAATCAATTATTATTGAAACGAGATAGAGACCAAAACAAATCAAAGCAAATTATAAAACATCTTTCGAAAATTATTTACATTTTCTTGCCATAGTTACACAAGAAAAGTATATATATATATATATATATATATATATATATATACATGTATTTAGTGTATCGAGGCAGCAAATAATTTTCTAAACATATACTGTTAAATATAAGACACAATGAATGTCTAGTATGTTTAATCATGAGCCGTTCTAAACGTCATATTTTGGCTTTAATTTCAGTTGAAAATAAAATCAAAAATTCTCCAACATTTGGATAATTTTTTATTAATTTGGTTTTAAGCTTTCAGCTCACATGAGCCATCTTCAGAGAGGTTATTAAGATGGCAGCACAATAACATCCACTATCAGTGACGATTTTATTTTGTGTTGACAAAACTTTGCTAGGCACCAGCAATAGCTACCAAAAATATCAAACGCAGTTCACAAATTTGCATATGCAGTTCTATGATGTCACACCACGTGATAGCGTGATGTTATTGTGTTACCATCTTAATAACCTAAAATCTGTATGTTAGATGAATTTTCAGATAGTTTGCAGCTGATTGATATGGGTATTTGTTTGATGATTGAAGGTGGATGGTTGGAGTACGTAAGTTAGATCGTCATTATCTTTTCTGTATCGTTAGTATGTCCAAGTTAAGGGTGACATCTGGGAAGTTTACTGTTTTTATACCTGCTTTTATTTCTATTTTGAATCCAACAGATCCTATTAATATTAATCTTGTTAATACAAAAAATGATCCAGGTAGAGGGCTCAATATAAATAGTATTATCTATTTACAGAGCCAAATATGTATATTTTCAAATAAAACTCAAAAAATTGCATATGTTGTATGACCATTTCTGCAAGAAAACCTCACTTCTTCAGCAACAAATTCTTTATTACACAAATACAGGACAAGATTCCAAGGATAATATATATATATATATATATATATATATATATATATATATATATATATATAAATGTATATGTGGATCTGGATTTGGATCAGGGTTAGTTTCCCTCTTGTTTGAAGAACCCCTTCCCTGGATGATTTCCACTGTTTCATATCCTTCATTTCAGGGGATGTGCCATACTTGCCATACTTAGCTTTAGCAAAGATTATTGTGCTTTAGCAAAGATTATTTAACCCAAAGGCGGAGAGAGAAAAACCAGATTAATATTGTTCCCAAGAGTATCTTCACGGAAGAGAATGCAGCGAATTCAACCAGAATTTGAACTCAGCTCTCAGCACATCCATATATGTATATATATCTATATATATATATATACACTACCAGCCATAATTATTAGGCTACCTCAGTTTTTTAATAGAAATTATGTATTTCATACTATAATTTAGTGAATAATTTAGTGGAAAGTAGAATGGTTATTTTGTTAGTATTACTTTGCAAAATTCTACAAGACAAAAAGTCGTCCAAATCACCCTAAATTCTCTTCATTCTATCATTGATGAAACTGCAATATAGGTAATTATTAAATATTTATAAATTCATTTGATGCACATGTTATTGTGCAGTATTAACAAAAGAACCATTCTATTTTCATTTACAATTATTCACTTGGCAATAAATACTAAAAAATTGTATGAAATAAATCATTTTTTAAAAATACTGGGGTGGCCTAATAATTATGGCCCGTCGTGTGTATATATGTATGTATATGTGTAAAAATATACTCAGTTATAATCTGAGATTAAGGACAGAATGGTTAAATAAAATAAAGACAAGAAGAAAACTGTATTTTAAATCGCCTATGCGTTTTGTCCTGTGATGGACTTTATCAAGGCAATAAGACAAAATGAGCTTTATTCTAAATTACATATCGATAAATAAACAGTGTTGGCAACCACAAAGACGCTCAAAAATTATTTCAAAAGATTAATAGAATATTTTCTTTTTTAGAATTTCTTCATGTGTAGTGCAAAGTCACAAGATATTAAAATGAAGGGAATTTGGCCGTTTTCTTTGAAAACTGTTTATTTCGTGTGTTAGTCTGTTTTAGAATTTCTTCATGTGTAGTGCAAAGTCACAAGATATTAAAATGAAGGGAATTTGGCCGTTTTCTTTGAAAACTGTTTATTTCGTGTGTTAGTCTGTTTTAGAATTTCTTCATGTGTAGTGCAAAGTCACAAGATATTAAAATGAAGGGAATTTGGCCGTTTTCTTTGAAAACTGTTTATTTCGTGTGTTAGTCTGTTTTAGAATTTCTTCATGTGTAGTGCAAAGTCACAAGATATTAAAATGAAGGGAATTTGGCCGTTTTCTTTGAAAACTGTTTATTTCGTGTGTTAGTCTGTTTTAGAATTTCTTCATGTGTAGTACAAAGTACGCATGCTGAATAAAATCGAGTCAAACCAAGTTAACCTGAACAGAATAATCTCTGAGTCAAATACCGTGTTGTATACATTTGTGTGTTGTGCTGTGCTTTTCTTTTATAAATTTATTGTACCGAGCGATTTTTTTCCTCTTCATTTGCCCTTCGTCATGGCTACAAAGAAAAGTAACAGCAATAGTAGTAAAAGAAAAAAGAAACATTGAGAGAAAAACAATTGAAGTGAAGAAAGAAATCATCTGAAAACAAAGATGCTCCATGCAGTGTCTTAAACACACAATTAATGACAAGGCTTTGTCACATTTCAGTCAAATTTTAAAGTGGAGACAAAAACAAATCTATATAGACAGGTTTTATATTTTTTCAAATAGGTTCTATTAACATAAAGAGACAGAAGGCAAAAGACTTAACTGACATCTTTATGGAGGAGGAGAGTTCCCTTCCAAACAATAACATCTCTCCTCCCTTCCCTCCTTCAAAGTTTCTCATGAAGTGCACTATGGTACCCAGTTTACCCTAGTTTTGGAATCAGGAAGCCCCTTCTAGACCCTCAACAAAGTATAGCAAGTTCCGTCTACCCTGCCATATTCAATCACAATCGAGCCTGACTAAGAATATAAAATGAGATGGATCAGAGAATTCCAAGAGAATTCAAACAAAAAATAAGCAAAAAAATGCCAAATTCATGCCATCACTATTCAGCTACAGAGCAATCTTGAATGTCTCACATGTGGAACAAATGAGTTTTTGAACAGAAAATTTCAGTTCTTGAACAACATTGCCAAACTGAGTTGAACCAAGTTAACCCAAATGGAATCATTTCTGAGTCAACCAGTATGTTGCATACATTCATGTGTTGTTTTGTGCTTTACTTTTATAAATTTATTGTACTGAGTGATTTTTTTCTCTTCATTTGCCCTTCGTCATGGCTACAAAGAAAAGTAACAGCAATAGTAGTAAAAGAAAAAAAGAAACATTGAAAGAAAAACTATTGAAGTAAAGAAAGAAATCATCTGAAAACAAATATGTCACATACAGTGTCTTAAACACACAATGACAAGGCTTTGTCACATTTTAGACAAATTTTAAAGAGGAGACAAAAACAAATCTATATAGACAGGTTTTTTTTTCAAATAGGTTCTATTAACATAAAGTGACAGAAGGCAAAGAACCCTAGGAAAAGACTTAACTGACATCTTTATGGAGGAGGAGAGTTCTCTTCCAAACAATAACATCTCTCCTCCCTTCCCTCCTTCAAAGTTTCTCATGAAGTGCACTAAGTTATCCAGTTTACCCAAGTTTTGGAATCAGGAAGCCCCTTCTAGACCCTTAACTAAGTATAGCAAGTTCTGTTTACCCTGCCATGAGCCTGATTAAAAATATAAAAAGAGATGGACCAGTAAAATTCCAAGAGTATTCAAACTTATTGATGAGAAGAAAATGCTGAACTCGTGACATCACTATTCAGCTACAAAGCAACCTTGAATGTCTCACATGTGGAGCAAATTAGATTTTGAACAGAAAATTCTACATGAAAATGCCTTGGTTATTGAATAAAATTTCAGTTCTTAAAAACATCGCTGAACTGAGTTGAACCAAGTTAACCCAAACAGAATCATTTCTGAGTCAGCTGCCGTGTTGTATACATTCATGTGTTGTGCTATGTTTTTTTTTTACAATTTTATTATACAGAGCCATTTTTTGTCTCCCCATTTGCCCTTCGCCATGGTTCCAAAGAAAAATAATAGTGAAAGTGGTAAAAGAAAAAAAAAACAGTTGAAGTGAAGAAAGAAATCGTCTCAAAATAAAAAGAAAGAGACATACCTACCATCTTTTTGGAGGACAGATTTCCTTTCATCCTTCCTGCTTCTTTCAATTCTACATATCCCAACAAGAAAAGTTAAGGTTTTCATGCATTTTGTTTTTTGGACACATTTCTGGAAGAGATTATAGTCAATTATCAAGGTTCCACTGTATTTAGATAGTTGATTTTGCTAAGCACCGCATAGATGTGGCAAAAGGCTGAAAGTATAGGGTACCCAATGATGATTGAACAGTTGGACTAGGTTTTATCAAGGCAAGCTTGCTGACCATTACACCATGTCGAGGTGCCCAGTTGATTTTCTAAGCACCACTTAGATGTGGCAAAAGGCTGAAAATATAGGGTACCCAATGAGGATCAAACAGTTGTACTTGCTGACCATTACACCATGTCAAGTTGCCCAGTTGATTTACTTAGTGTCGCTTAGATAAGGCACAAAGCCAAAGGTATGGAGTACCCTGTGAGGATTGAATTGACTACTCAGTTGTAATAGGTTTTATCTAGGCAAGCTTGCTGACCATTACACCATGTTGAGGTGCCTAGTTGATTTACTAAGTGTCGCTTAGATAAGGCACAAGGCCAAAGGTATGGGGTACTCAGTGAGCATCGAACTGACGACTCAGTTGTAATAGGTTTTATCAAGGCAAGCTTGCTGACAATTACACCATGTTGAGGTACCCAGTTGATTTACTAAGTGTCGCTTAGATAAGGCACAAGGCCAAAGGTATGGGGTACCCAGTGAGGATCGAACTGACTACTCAGTTGTAAAAGGTTTTATCAAGGCAAGCTTGATGACCATTACACCATGTCGAGGTGCCTAGTTGATTTACTAAGTGTCACTTAGATAAGGCACAAGGCCAAAGATTTAGCTATGGATTCTATATAGTCATTTCACTTGAGGTTTGTTGTGAAAGTTAATCTGAGGAGGCAGTGTTTTGCTTTCAGGAAGACTAGCCTGATTCATGCTAATGGTGGGTAGGAGTGATTGTTTGTGATGGTTAATAGAAAGCAGCTTCGTTTTGAAAGCATTAAAATTTACGAGCCATTTTTTACCCCAGTCCACCACAGATTGGGGATTCTTTTCAAGCTCAGCAACAAGTATTTGCTTTGTCAGCCTCAGTAGATTTTTGATTAAGGTGAGAGTAAACAGTAGTGTTGTCAGCGTATATGCCTAATTGAAATCTGAATACATCAGGGAGACTAGCCTGATCCATGCTCCGTCCTCCATACTCCTCTGTTTTCATATCCTCCTACAGAAGGTAGCTGAAGAGAGTTACAAAATAGGAATACAAATAAAATGCAAGAAGACCGAATGCATGGTCATCAGCAAAAAGGGCAGCCCAAAATGCCAAAATACAGGTGGGGGATACTAAAATCAAGCAAGTACAAAACGTTAAATACCTGGGAAGTGTTCTAACAGAAGATGGAAAATGCAACATAGAGATCCGAAGACAAATTGGCATGGTGAAGGATGCTTTCCAGAAGCTGAGTAAAGTATTAAGACACAGAAAACTTTCATTAGAAACAAAGAAGAGAATGCTAGATTGCTATGTGATATCAGTACTTCAATACAGCAGTGAATGTTGGACAATATCATCGACGATGAAGTAAAAACTTGAAGCAGTGGAAATGTGGTTCTACAGAAGGATGCTGTGGATATAATAGACCAAGCATGTGAGCAATGATGAGGTGTTGGAATGAATGGCAATGAAAAGAAAATTAATAAGGAAGATCAGGAAGAGACAACTGAAGTTCCTGGGACAGGCAATGAGGAAGGAGGGCTTGGAGAACCTGATTCTGACAGGCCAGATAGAGGGAAAAAGAGACAGAGGAAAGCAGCTAATAACATGTTTGAAGGGCTTAAGCAGGTAGATGACAGAATTGGGGTTGCATGGCATAACAGGATAAATTGTGCTAAGAGATACCGAGGATAGGGAGACATGGGAAGCCATGATTGCTTACGTCCTGAAAACACAGGGCACATAGAAGAAGAAGATTTAGTAAATCTTGCCATTGCAAGATTCCAGTTCAATATCTTGCATTCACTTACACAGAAATTCCCATGGGAAAGTTATTGATTCATCTCTTTCCTCCAGGTATGGGTTAAATAACAGGACAGATTAGGTTGTATAGCCTTTCCTTAATGATTAATAAATATTTCTTTTATGGCATTTTAGTTTAATGAGTGACATGCATAAACAACCTTGGGAAAAGTAATAACACTCTCTTCCCCCAGTTATGGGTTAAGTAATAGAACAGATTGGGTTCTATAAACTTGGCTGGCAACCAGTCCACCACAGAAAGCAGTGGCAACATTTCTAATAGTACAAAGAGAAAAAAACTTGGTTCTTAAACATCTCACATGTTGAACAAATGGGTTTTTGAACAGAAAATTTGAGATGAAAATGCTTTGGCTATTGAACAAAATTTTTGTTCTTGAACAACGTTGCTGAGTTGTGTTAACTCAAACGGAATCATTTCTGAATTAGCCACCATGTTGTACACATTCATGTGTTGTACTGTGCTTGTCTTTTCCAGTTTCTCCTTAATATCTTCAGTCAGTCAAATGCCATATGTGAAACATGCTTGGGCAATCATGTCTCAAAAGAAATATGACTGACTGGGCAGAAGATTATACTGCAGTAGGTTGCCATTGCTTTCTGCAGTAGACTGGTTGCCAGCCAAGGCTATAGAACCCAATCTGTCCTATTATTTAACCCATAACTGTAGGGAAAAGTCAGATTAATACCTTTCTCAAGTGTATTTGAGCGTAAGTGAATGCAATGAATTCGAATGGAATTTGAACTCAGTTCTCCAATTTTTAATTCCGGGCTGATATCAACTGCACCACAATGCACACCCTTGATATCTTACATGCGCCAAAAAGATAAAAGTTAATACGAAGTTGAAGGCTCATTTTTTCACTTTATATATTTCTTATATGTATTCATTATATACTTTCATTTATATGTTTTCCTTATTGTTTTCTGCAAAACTGTAGTTTTTATGTCTAAAAAGTATTAATGGATTAACTAGATTAACTGGAATGGATTAACTAGATTAACTGGAATGGATTAACTAGATTAACTGGAATGGATTAACTAGATTTACATTCTTTCTTATGATAATATCGCCTTAGTTTTCGTTTTTTGTGCATTTCAGTTTTCAACCAATGTTCTCAAATAGATTATGATTGACGAGCAGTATAGCCCGGCGTTGCTCAGGTGTAATGAAAGCTTTAAAACTAATCCATGGTCCTGTAGCTCAGACTCAGCCTAAAGAATATTTGAAATAATAAAATAATTGCGACAATTTACCAATCGCACCTAATATATATACATCACTAGCAGTATAGCCCGGCGTTGCTCAGGTGTAACAAAAGCTTCAAAACTAATCCATGGTCCTGGAGGACTCTTTGGACGTTGACACAAAAGACTAAAAAGCAATAGTTGTTTCCAGTTAAAGCGAAACCGTAGACTGAAAGAAAAATGAATGGATGTAAGTCAAATTTTGATTTCCTGGTATCAATATCAAATAAGTTTTTTTGTTCTAAACTGAATTTTGAAGGCTAAATAAGTCCTCTGAGTAAATAGTATCATGGCTGAGACAAAGAACTACAATTGTACCTACTTAGAGCCAAACCCAAAACAAAAACTAAAATAAAAGGGCTGAAAAAAATACAGACGTACAGGCAGATAAAGAGACACACACACAAACATCTTGCCTTTTATATATATATATTATCAATTTTCTGCACTATTGTAAGAACTGCAACCTTGAAACTTCTGAATATGTCCTATGTCTTTGTCTATGAGTGTATGAAATTTGATTAAAATCAAACCACTCCTTCTATAACCCGATTTTTTCGATTATCAATTTTCGATATTTATTGGGAGTACCTCAACATAAAACCTAGCTAAGAACACTCACAGATACTTACAGTACAACTGTGTAAATTTTCAAGAAAACTGGTTCAGCCGTTTCAGTGTCTATAGGTAACGGACACACACACATACACACAGACAGACACAGACACACACACACATGCACACACTCACACAGACAAAGTTTCATTTATAAATAAGTTTAGATAACTGAGGTTGCACTGTGTGTACATATTTTTTTACTAAAAAAATAATACGAGAAACAGTCACTTTCTCACCTGCACAATGTGGCTTCCCTGTGTCTCTTCTACAAATACATTCTCGGTTTCTGCTCAGGTGAACTTAGCTCACTGTTGCCCGCTATATATGAATTTCCTCGAGCAACAAATTTAGCAACTAGGTCCCACCCTTTTACTGTGAAACCAATAAATTGTAAATGCAAATTCTACTCCATCAGCTTCTTTTCTCACACTTCCTGCCTGTGGAATTCCTTTCCGTTTACTTGCTTTCCCGACAGCTACAATCTGCAAGAAATCAAATGTAAAGTCAACAGTCATCTCCTATCTCACTAACTTGCATCCTCTCTCATGCTCCTTTCTTCGTCCACTCCACTCTCATCAGTATTCTCATCCTTCTCTTACCCTCTTCCTGACACCCCTGTAACCTGTCACTCTTTCTCAAACTTTTCCCTCTATCTAACCCACTGCTCAACAGTGGTTGTAAAATGCCTTGCTTGGGGTGATGCAATTATAAAAAATTATCTGCACATAAACACACACATAACACACTCACACGTATGCACACACACACATAAGATCACATGAGAACTAATACCAGTGGAGGAAAAAAATGTAGCAATAAACACGCCTTTAATTAAAGGTGATAGACATAATATCAGGTCATAAAACGGCTCCTGCCACCACTATGACTGAGATGCAAAAATGCCAAACCCTGCGCACATGCTAAACCATAAATTAAGGCAGACAGATATGTCATCAAATCGTAAATTGGCACCTGCTATCACTTTAAAAAAAGAAGTAAAAATGCCATATCCTACTACTGTGCACACTTATATAAACCATAAACACACACGCACATACATGAACTAACCCATTTACAGGTACATATACACACACATACTCACTACAATTAACGACAGCAGTAACAGTGAAAGAAGACCATTCATTTAGAGGCACAGTCCAGCAGCAGACAACTTGAAAACAAGATTTTCTATCATCCTGAAGATGACAATATTAATGAATAAAAAATAGATAATACCCAACACCTTCTTTACTTTCCCTTGTTATACTAAATACATTGTGATAGCCTACAAACACCTACCCATATATACTTTTTTAAAAAATCATATCACCCCAAGCAAGGCAGTTTACTACCACTGGTGTGTAGGATGTTACATATGAGGAAGGTTATGGGAAAGAGTGACAGTGTATAGGCGGTGTCAGGAAGTCGGTAAGAGAAGGATGAAAATGCTGATGAGAGTGGAGTGGAGGGAGAAAGGAGCATGAGAGAGGATGCAAGTTAGTGAGATAGAAGATGACTATTGAATTTACATTTAAATTCTTGGAGATTGTAGCTGTAGGGGAAGCAAGTAAGTAGAATGGAATTCCACAGGTGGGAAGTGTGAGAAAAGAAGCTGATGGAGTAGAATTTGCATTTACATTTTATTTTTTTCCCAGTAAAAGGGTGGGACCTAGTTGCTAATCTTGTGGCTCAAGTAAATTCATATATAAGGGTTACCAGTGAGCTAAGTCCATCTGAGCAAAAGCCAGGAAAGTATTTGTAGAAGAGACACAGGGAAGCCACATTGTGCAGGTGAGAAGTTGTGATCGATCACATTATAGATTCTTCGTTTGATTTTGTGTAGGTGGATAGAAGGAGCACCTAACCAGATATGGCAGCAGTATTCAATGCATGGGCGGATGGTAGATGTAGATAAGTGTTGGATGGTCTCAGATGGGAGAAACTTCCTGGTCCTATGAGAAGATAAAGAACAAATATGAAATGTTCATCAATCTAATATTTTAGATATGGAGATATACATACACACACATAAAAATATAAATTTTTGACCTGAATCTGAATTAGAATATTATCTTGGTTTTTGTGCATTTCAGTTTTCAGCCAATGTTCTCAAATAGATTATGATTGATAACCGAGGTTGCACTCTTTATATATAAATATTGCAAATATTGTTTTATGCATGTAAGTATGTAAGAATTCTAGTTTGTCTAAGTAGAATTTAGGTTGATTATTTATATTTGTAAATGAGTGTGTATGTCTCCATATCTGAAATATTAGATTGATAAACATTTCTTATTTGTTCTTAATATATAATTAATTTTTTTTTATTTAAAATTAATATCGTTTACATAGTGACATGGAAATGTCTGTGGTTTCAGATTTCGCCTTGACTGTTGGTTCTCTTCACCTGGATTTATATATATATATATATATATATACATGATAATATAAAGAACAACTAAGAAATGTTTATTAATCAAATATTTCAGATATGGAGACATACATACACAATTACAAATATGAATTATCAACCTGAATTCTAATTAGATAAACATGAATTCTTATATACTTACATACATAAAACAATATTTACAGATTTTCAGCTAGACATGGAATCTGTTTGTTTCTTGGAACTTCAAAATGATATGTCGTCTCTCCTTGAATTCGTGATGCCATAATCTATACTAATATTTGTTTAACAAGTCGAATGCACGTGAAACATGGCTAACCAATAAAATCAAACAACACAAAGTAAAAATACCAGAATTTCTTTCTTCTTTTTCTCCATATCTTATTCTCTAACAAAGATTTAATAAAAGTGTTGAATGTTAGAAGGATAAACGTTTCCTGTTTGCTCTTTATCTTATCATTACATCGGCTTCTGATCCACATTTGATCTATATTTTATCCCAGATCAATAATATATGTGTTTGTGCATATGTGTGTGTTAATGAATAAAAAGAGAGAAAAATAAAGAGAGAATTGTATAGAAAGTGAGACACAAAGATCTTCTCACCTGAATAATTTTGCATTTTGTTGATGCCTAGAAAATTATTCTTTGTTATGTATTTTCATTTCATTTAATGTTTTTTTTTATCATAAAAGATAAAATTCTTGCCAAAATTAGAAATTCCAAAAATTCTTCATGAAAGAATGGAAGTGGCTGACTGTAATAACATCAATCGATTAAATGAAATAATCATCTTCTATTGTTGTTGGCAATTTCCACATTGTACGCCGTTGATCGTCTCAGAAAAGGCAAGAGACAAAGGCGAGAAAATGCTAAAAAAAGAAATCAAGGAACACACGAGACTGACACAAAATGAGAAGTTTTTATTTTCGTTCCTTTGTTCTTTCATTTATTTAGAACATTCGATGAGAAAAACAAAACAAGACAAAAACCGTGCAACATTTTCACAATAATGTGCCCCCCCCCCACATATTTCAGTTGTACACACTTACCTGATTCCACAGAAACGAACGATGATGAAGAATTCGTACAACAATTCGTACCTACCTAAATAAATATGTTTTCTCTAAACCTTAAAAGGAAGGGGAAAAATTCCTTGCAGTTTAGTGATGAAACGTCCACCAGTTCATATGAGAACAACATTTAATCAATGCTATAAAAGCAGAAATGCTAAAAAAAGACATAAACCAACAAAAAAAAAAAAGTAAATGGCACAAAGAAAAAATGACTTTATAAATAGGATGTAGAAAAAGTGACAAACTTTACAAATTATTTTTTGTCTATATTTCTGTGCTGAAGTATTGTAATTATTTACATTGTTCGGATTGTTGTCCTCATCTTTGTTGCTATATTCACATCAATATCTGTCGATATTTCTGAGAGGCAATATTGTAATTATTTACACTATTTAGATTGTTTGGACTGTTGTCCTCATCTTTGTTTGTCATATCCACCTTCAATATCTATCTATATTTCTGAGATGAGGTATTGTAATTATTTATACTATTTACATTGTTTGCACTGTTGTCCTCATCTTTGTTGTCATATTCACCTTCAATATCTGTCTATATTTCTGAGATGAGGTATTGTAATTATTTATACTATTTACATTGTTCGGACTGTTGTCCTCATCTTTGTTGCCATATTCACATCAATATCTGTCGATATTTCTGAGAGGCAATATTGTAATTATTTACACTATTTATATTGTTCGGGCTGTTTTCCTCATCTTTGTTGCCATATTCCCCTTCAAAATATGTTTATAATTCTGATATGAGGTATTGTAATTATTTACATTATTTAAATTGTTTGGACTGTTGTCCTCATCTTTGTTGTCATATCCACCTTCAATATCTGTCTATATTTCTGAGATGAAGTATTGTAATTATTTACAATATTTACATTGTTTTGACTGTTGTCCTCATTTTTATTGTCTTATTCAATATGTTTCGGCCAGTGTATGTTCCAGCTCTCTTCAGGTGATATATGTTGGAATTTTCAACTGAAGCCTTTTTTTTAGTTTATGTTGGTAGATTGTTGATGATAAATTGGATGGAACCTAGAGGTCAGTTGAATAGCATGCATAAACTCATGTGGGTGATACATCAGGAAAAAATACTCTTGTCAGTAAAATTGTAGAAATACTTATAAAAAAAGACAGAGGGAAGCCACTTCACATGGGTGAGAATATCACCAAAGTCAAGATGCCAGGATTTAGTACATTGCAGGTCCTTCTTTAGATTTTGTTAAGAACCTTGAGATGTATAGCAGGTGAATCCAGCCAGATATAGCAACAGTATTCAATGCAGGAACGGATGGTAAATTTATAAATGTGCAAAATGGATTCTGACGCAAAAATAATTCTGGCATGATACAGTGACCCAACCTTCTTAGCAGTAGTGCAGCTGAAGATTTGATGTAAACTGACATGAAGTAGAATGTTTACATCAAAACTGATGTAAACATTCTACTTTCATACGTCAGTTGAAATAGTGAGGCTAAGGAAGTACACTGCATTGCTTTTTAGTAGACTAGCATTAGTCATGTCAGTGGTTGCTAGGAACGTTTCTCTAAGGTGGTTAAATGAGAGCAGTTTTGTGTTGAAAGCATGAAAATTTACAAGCCATTTCCTGCCCCAGTTAACCAATGATTGAAAAGTTTTGAAAATAATAGTTTTAGCAACACAATACTTACTCATGAACCCACACATGAAGGAAGAAGATGTGGATTCATACTTTCCTCAAGTGTATTTTGACATCAGTGAATATAACAAACTCAACTTAAACAACAGGTTATTAAATGGTTTTTAGTAGCACTTTGATCAGACAAGTGATACGTAAAGTTTCTCCTCAAAGAGTTAGTAGTATGTCTAGTATAAGTTATTGATTTGTGACAAGAAACAGAGTCTTGTACTGTGTAGTGAAATTGATACACTATATTAGTCATCGCTAGTTTAGATTTAATGTGGTTACTTTAGCAAGTAACGACAAGATTCACAGCTTTCCATGAAAAGGAGAACAGTTATGTTTTGGATGAGAGCAGTAGAAGACTAAATGTTGCTTAACTTTGGTAATCATACGGTAACCCGTGTTTAAAAATGATATGGCCATAAGTATCAATAAATTTCAAGTACGAGATTATCAGTTTCTTTTTTTTCTTTTTTTAAGCCATCTCTAGGTCTTTTTTTAAAATTATTTCACCCCAAGCAAGGTAGTTTTACTGTCACTTTTGCACAGGGGGTTACATAGGGGGAAAGTGATGAGAAAGAGGGGTAGGTTATTGGGGGTGTCAGGAAGAGGGTAATAGAAGGATGAGAATACTGGTGTGATAGGGGTGGAGTGAATGAAGAAAAGAGCTTGAGAGAAAAGATGTGAGTTAGTGAAATAGGAGATGACTATCGACCTTACATTTAAATTCTTGGAGGTTGCCGATGTTGGGGAAGCAAGTATACAAAAGGGAATTTCACAGGTGGAAAGTGCAAGAAAAGAAGCTGTTAGAGTAGAAATTATAGTTACATTTTATTGGTTTCACTTTTAAAAGGTTGGACCTAGTTACTAGTTTAGTAGTTCAAATAAATTCATACATAGATGGCACCAGTGAGTTAAGTTCATTGGAGCAGAAGCTATGAAAGTATTTATAGAGGAGACACAGATGTCAATATAATTTTTTCTTTCACTATTTTTTGTCAACTATGTTGTTCATTTATATAACTATGTAGAAAACATTTCCACATATTAAATTCAATTCTTTTGAAAATGTTGAATCTGCAATATTATTGGTCCTAACCTGACATCTGAGCTTTATTCACTTCCCAACCTCCTTGTGCCTTTTTCTGTAAATATTTTCCATGATTAGTGTTTAGATGAAATTTTCTCTTTGGTAACTCAACTTTACAAATTCAAGTGCAGTATTAAGATTAGGCTTCCTGTTCCTTCCAAAGTCTACTTCAACTTACTACTTTTAATCTCTCTGTCTAAACTCTGAAATTTGATTCACAACTACATTAAATTCATAGCAACACCTATTGCAAGGAAGGTTGGATCACCAGGAAGTTTTTCTAATTCAACTTGCACATATAAAAGTCTATCATTTGTCCACACATTGAATACAGTTGCTATATCTGGTCAGGCACTCCTGCTATTCATCTCGGGGTGCTCGACAAAATTCAAAGGAGGATCTGCAATGTGCAAAGGAGGATTTGGCTTCTCTCTGTCTTTTCTACAAATATTTTCATGGTTTTTACTCTGACAAGCTCATCATCCTGGTGCCCACTCTACACAAATTTACTCACACTACTAGACTGGCAACTAGATCCTAAGCTTTTAGAGTAAAAAACAATCGAATCTAACTGCCTAATCTACTCCAGCAGCTTCTTTTCTCACACTTCCTGCCTTTGGAACTTCTTTCCATACATTTGCTTCCCTTATAGCTACAATCTCCAAGAGATTAAGTGCAATATCAATTGCTATATTTTATCACCTTGATTCCCATCTTTCACTTATCTGTTCCCCAATCACGCTGTATCTTGTTTCTCTTTCATTTTGCTCTTTTCTCTTGTGACCTCTTGCACACCAATGACAGTACTACCTTGCTTGGGGTGAATTGATGAAAAAAAACTATTTTTTTCTTTTCTCAATCATATTGTTCCTGGGCATGACTGTAAACTGCATTTGGCAGCAAGGCTACTTGTCAAGGCCCCAGCTATGGGCAAATAGTTGACCCCCAAACTGGGGTCAAAACATTATGAAAGGATAAAAATCCACTTTTATAGAAATTTATACATGAAAATAGACTTTTATAGAAAAACAGATTTTTGAAGAAAAAATAATTACCATAACACATTTTTGAAGGAAAAAAAATTTTCTCAGCAAAATATTTTTGAATACAAAACTAGAAGACATTTTTAGTTTTCTAAAATTAAAAAGAATAAAAACAAAAAAAGTTGATTAAAATCTGACTAAATCAACCCTCTCACTATAACCAAACATTAAAAATATGACTTAAACCCCTCCTTTTTGACCCATAGATGTTGATATATTTTTTTTTAATTGTATCACCCCGAGCAAGGCAATAATGCCACTGATGTGCAGGGGGCTACATAATAGTGAAAAGAATGGAAAAGAGAAAGCCGGAAACCACACCCTAAACAGGGAACAAGGGATGAGCCTCTTAACCTGTTCAATAGACATGGGTGGAGTGTGAACTGGGTGATAGATAGATCTATCTACTCCAATTGAGAAAAAAAACAAAGTGAGAAGATTGGAAAAGAGAAAGCCGGAAACTACATCCTAAACAGGGAACAAGGTATGAGCCTCTTAACCTGTTCAATAGACGTGATATGCTGTTAAACAAAACTGAAACTCAAATTCTCAATAGGAGCAGATAAATTCACCTATTACCTGGTTCACAGTCATCCTAGTCTTTTGAATAGGAGTAGAGGTTTGAATAGGTGTAGAGGTTTAATCTTTGTAAGACTGGTGTCTGGTTCTTTGTAAAAATTGTTTCATTTTCTTTCATTTCCTGTAGCCTCTTTGTATTTTGGTGGTATTATTTCTTGGTGTGTGGTTGAATTGATGGAATAAAAGTTTTCTTTGATCTTTTTCAAATGCCTGTTTTTATACCTGTGTTAAATTTTATACTGTTTTAAAATATCTATTTTCAAATCTGTTTTTATAACTGAACTGTTGAAAACTGTATATTATGATTTCCACACTATGTAAATTATGTAACTGCAATCGTTTAAAAAAATTAAATTTCAGCATTTCTTCTCATGTTTTGTTTTTTTGCTAAAAAAGCCGAATAAAATATTTACTTTGCATTTTATTCTATAATTGCAATTCAGAAAGATAAGAAGAAATCTGAATTTAAGTCAAGCGTGTTAAAATCAAGCAGGTACAAAAATTCAAATATCTGGGAAGTGTTCTAGCTGAAGAAGGAAAGTGCCACACAGAGATCCAAAGGTGAAGTGGCATGGCAAAAGACGTGTTCCAGAAGCTGAGTAAAGTATTAAGACACAGGAAATTTTCACTAGAAACAAAGAAGAGAGTACTGGATTGCTATGTGATGTCAGTTCTTCAATCGGGAAGTGAATGTTGGACAATATCAACAAAGATGAAGGGAAAACTTGAAGCAGCTGAAATGTAGTTCTACAGAAGGATGCTGCGGATATCGTCGACCGAGCATGTGAACAATGACGAGGTTTTGAAAATGGTGGAAACAAAAAGGAAATTAATATTGAGCATCAGGAAGAGACAACCAAAGTTCCTGGGACATGCAATGAGGAAGGAGGGCTTAGAGAACCTGATACTAGCAGGCCAGATAGAGGAAAAAAGAGTCAAAGGAAAGCAGCAGAAAAGATATTTAAAAGGCCTGATGAATGACAGAACGGCCAGGTGGATGACAGAACGGGGGCTGAGAGACATTACAGGAGAAAGTGTGCTAAAAGCCACCAGAGATAGGGAGACATGGAAGGCCATGATCGCCTACGTCCTGAAGAGACAAGGTACATAAAAGAAGAAAGAAGAAGACTAGATAGGAGGATGCCCATTGTGGTGTAGTGAATATTGGCTTGGAATTAGAAATCGTGGTGGCAAATTCAAATTCCAGTTGAATTCTTTGAATTCACTTACATGCAAAGACCATTGGGAAAGATATTAATCCACCTCTTCCCTCCAGTTATGGGTTAAATAATAGGACAGATTGGATTCTATAGCCCTGGCTGGCAACCAGTCTACCGTAAAGGCAACTGTGGGATAATCTTCTGCCCAGTCAGTCGTGCCCTTTTCGATCGCCCAAGTGTGTATCATGTATAGCAGTTAACTGACTAACTGACTAGATTGGATGTGTGTTGTCATTGAAGATCAGAAAAATTCTTCTGGAAACAATTCAAACTTTGTATATATTGAATTCAAGCTGTAATTAAAACCAAAGACAGTCCTACCCCATACTGAAATAAATTTGCTTGAAGTTTCAAGTTTTACATTATTTTAACCATTCCCTGTATTAAGGCATTTCTAACATTACCCAAGATAATAGTAACAACTGTTGAAATAGTTAAATGTTACTGACACTTCTCCTTTAACAGTTTCTTTTTTGCACTTTCCACCAGTAAAATTTCCTTCTATTTATTTGCTTCCTGGATAGCTACAATTTTCAAATATTTCAATGCAATGACATTTGCCATCTTCTATATTCTACAATTCCATTCATCATTTCTCCTTCCTACGAAAACCCCTGTACCCAGTCTTTTCTCTCAGTGTAACCTTCTGCGCACTAGTGCCAGTCCCATCTTGCTTGGGGTGAAATGATTAACCCTTTATTGCCCATGGTCCTGTTTTTAGGACCAGATGGATATTTTACCATATTTCAGCAATTCCTGCAGTTATTAGATATATCTTTGGTTAGTCATAAAGAATAAAGTGTCTTTCAAATATATCACCTACTGTCTGATGTATATTGGCAACACTGATGTCTTGGTTTTCAGTATAGAGTGAAAATCTTGAAGAGCAGGATACACGCAGTTTCATTTATCATTCAAACAACAAATTTTTTGGTAAGTAGTACTTATATCTAACTCATATTAGTATGTAGTATATAACACATCACTCAAAAAGTCTCAGATCTGACATATAGATGGCACCACTAATAAAAAATCCATATGATTTTGATGAAGTACAAACCTTCAAATGACATGTGACAAAATTTGAGCCTAGTTGAATTATCAGTTTGCAAATTACAGTAATTTAAGTGAAGCTAATGTTGCACATTTTCAAAACAATGGAAAAATCTGAATTTTGTGTGTTGACAAAGCATTGGTTTCTGATAGAAAAAAATACTGTTCAAGCAAAGCAATAGCTTGATAATTGTTATTCAGACTCTGCTTCATCAGAAACAACAGTTAAGAGGTGGTATGCTGACTTTAATGTACTCGTACCGACACAAATGTTGCTGAATGCTCAGGTTATGTAAATATTTTTATTTTTTAACCCATTATTGCTCATGGTTTTTTTTTAGGACCAGAAGGATAATTTACCATATTTCAACAATTCCTGCAGTCTTCAAATATATCACCTGCTGTCTGATGTATATTGGCAACACTGATGTCTCAGTTTTCAGTATAGAGTAAAAATCCTGAGGTGGAGGATAGACTCAATTTCATCTATCATTCAAGGAAAAACGTTTTTGGTAAGTAGTACTTATATAGTATATAGGAATGCTCTAACTACCCTATAAAGCCAAGAAAATGTATGAAAGTAATTTTGCTCAAATATACCATGCTCCATAAGTTTAGTCCTAAAATAAGGACCAAATTAAAAATGTATGTTTTTCTTAGAATAATGCAATGAAATTTTTTTATATATTTAGTATTAAATAAATTTGCACAAATTAAAGATTTTTGGTAAAAAATTCAAGAAAAATTTTGAGCTCTAATGGGTTAAATAGTTTGTTAATTGTAACAAATCAATTTGGCATGATATGACAATACTTTGTTTTTGTTCAATAAAAGTTAATAAATAAAAAAGAGTGTAAGAATTATTTTCTAATTGCTTCTTTTAGGACTAGAAGGATAGTTTACCATATTTCAGCAATTCCTGCAGTTTTCAGATATATCTTTGGTTAGTCATAAAAAATGAAGTGTCTTTCAAGTATATCACCTGCTGTCTGATGTATATTGGCAACACTGATGTCTCAGTTTTCAGAATAGAGTGAAAATCTTGAGGAGCAGGATACACTCAGTTTCATCTATCATTCAAAGAAAAAACGTTTTTGGTAAGTAGTACTTATATTAGTACTTATATTAGTACTTATATTATATTATATTAGTATGTAGTATATAACACATCCCTCAATAAGTCCCAGGTCTGACATATAGGTGGCGCCACTAATAAAAAATCCATATGATTTTTATGAAGTACAAACCTTCAAATGGCACATGACAAAATTTGGGCCTGGTTAAATTATCACTTTTGCAAATTATGGTTATTTAAGTGAAGCTACTGTTGCACATTTTCAAAACAATGGAAAGATCTGAATTTTGTGCGTTGACAAAGCATTGCTTTCTGATCCTGGTCATGAGAGTGAACTGCATCTGGCATCAAGGCCTCTGATTGGAAGGATGTGAGGAGCATGGATCCACCTCTTAATTGCTGCTGTTCCCAGGTCCACCCTGACCCAGAGTGATAGCACCTGTTAGGGTCCCAGCTATGAGCAAATAGTTAACCCCCAAACTGGGGTCAAAATACTATGAAAGTATAAAAGTACACATTTATAGAAATATATATATAAAAATAGAATTTTATAGAAAAATATACATTTTTGAAAGTGTTATGTCACCAAGTATAAATGAATAACTCAACAACAGAATCAGAATATAAGTTGTATTCCAGGGAAAGACGGTTAGTATGTACAGAAGTGATTAGTAGTATTTACAATAGAAAGATACAAGAGTCCAATCCGTCGTAAGACGTGTGTATACGTGATTATTTCCGGTACACCACCGGAAGTGTGACTAACTCTTCACTGACTCGCACTGACTCTTCAGTAACTCATTAGAGACTCTCTACGACTGTATTTACTAGCCTTCCCACGCAAGGCTGGATGTGATACATGGTAATTTTATAGTGGGTATTCCCGGCCATATAGCTGGGCCAAAAAATGTCTGTCTATTTTTCCCCAGTCGTGGTTCTACCTTTCGGCGGAACCACAACTGGGTTATTGCTCTCTGCTCGGAAGCAGAGAGCGCCCTCTCGCGAAGGCAGAGAGCGCCCTCTACGCGAAGGCAGAGAGCTGACAGTGTCGTAGAGTCGTCAGTCTAGTGACTCTCTACGACTCTCTTGTAGAGAATCCACCATTGCTATATATAGTAATGGGAACAGTCCATTTGTAGTCAAATAGGAGCGGCGCTCTAACAGAAAGAAAAATATGACCAACAATACATTTTGAAGAAAAATTATTACCATAACACATTTTTGAAGGAAAAAATTATCCCCAGCAAAACATTTTTGAATACAAAACTAGAAGACATTTTCAGTTTTCTAAAAAAAACGAATAAAACAAAAATATTTTCATTATGATCTGACTAAATCAACCTTCTCGTTATAACCCAACATTAACAAAAATACCTTAAAACCCCACCTTTTTGCTATTAAATAACCCACAGAGGTGTTGATATGCCGTAAAACAAAACTCAAACTCTGTTCTTATATGTCAGTAAATGGTGAACAATTTCATCAAAGATGAAGTAAAAACTTGAACCGACTGAAATGCTGTCCCACAGAAGGATGATAAGGATACCATGATGTTTCTGGGAATGAAATGAGGAAGGAAGTTTTGGCGAATCTGATACTCACAAGATGAATAGAAGAAAAAGAGATAGGGGAAAACAAGGTGTGACATACTTGATGGATTTAAGCAAGTGGATAGCAGAAAAGGGTTTGAAAGTAATAGCAAAAGAACTGTTGCTAAGAGTTACAAGGATTAGGAGGATGTGGAGGGCTATGATCGCTTGCATCCTGAAGGGAAACGAGATATTTTGCATCATTTTGTTCAAGTATTTTATATCTGATACACATATGATAGCCATTTGCTGTAAGTTATTGCAAAAATTATATCTGAAAAAAAAAATTATACTGATATGCCATCAACACTCATGGAATTTCCACAAGTAATTACCATTGTTATATCAGAAATACCCAGAAGTCATCACTGGGAAACAAGTGACAACAAAATCTCAAAAGATCTTGAAAAAGAAGAAGAAGAAAAAGAAAAAGAAGAAGAAAATGAAAAAAAGAAAAAGAAAAGGAAAAGAAAAAAGAAAAAGAAAAAGATGAAGAAGCAGGAGAAGAAGAAAATGAAGAGAAAAATTAAGAAGAAGAAAAGAATAAGAAGCAAAAGAAAAAGACGGAGGGAAAAAAAGAAGAAGAATAAGGAGGTAAGAAGAAGAAGAATGAGGAAGTGAGAAGAAAAGGGAGAAGAAGAAGTAGATGAAGAAGGAGAAGAAAAAGAAGAAAAAGAAGAAATAGAAAAAGAAGAATAAGAATGAGGAGGTAAGATGAAGAAGAAGAAGAATGAGGAAGTGAGAAGCAAAAAAAGAAAAAAGGAAAAAGAAGAAAAAAAGAAATAGAAAAAGAAGAATAAGAATGAGGAGCTTAGAAGAAGAAGAAGAAGAATGAGGAAGTGAGAAGAAAATGAAGTAGAAGAAGAAGAAGTAGAAGAAAATGAAGTAAAAGAAGAAGAAAAAAGAAAATGTAGAAGAAAAAGAAGAAGAAAAAAGAAATAGAAAAAGAAGAATAAGAATGAGGAGCTAAGATGAAGAAAAAGAAGAATGAGGAAGTGAGAAAAAAAAGAAGGAAAAAAGAAAGAAAAAGAACAAATAGAAAAAGAAGAATAAGAATGAGGAGCTTAGAAGAAGAAGAAGAAGAAGAAGATTGAGGAAGTGAGAAGAAAATGATGTAGATGAAGAAGAATGAGAAGAAAAAAGAAGAAAAAGAAGTAGAAGAATGTGGAAGTGAGAAGAAAATGATGTAGATGAAGAAGAATGAGAAGAAAAAAAAGAAGAAGAAGAATGAGGAAGTGAGAAGAAAATGATGTAGATGAAGAAGAATGAGAAGAAAAAGAAGAAGTAGAAGAATGAGGAAGTGAGAAGAAAATGATGTAGATGAAGAAGAATGAGAAGAAAAAAAGAAGAAGAAGAATGAGGAAGTGAGAAGAAAATGATGTAGATGAAGAAGAATGAGAAGAAAAAAAAGAAGAAGAAGAATGTGGAAGTGAGAAGAAAATGATGTAGATGAAGAAGAATGAGAAGAAAAAGAAGAAGTAGAAGAATGTGGAAGTGAGAAGAAAATGATGTAGATGAAGAAGAATGAGAAGAAAAAGAAGAAAAAGAAAATGAAGAAGTAGAAGAAGTACAAAAACCTATCAGAAGAAAAATATGTTTAAAAGTTTTGTCAGGGTCGTTTAAAAATGATGTGACATGTAAGATTAAGAACAAGGTGATGAAGATTTCCATTGTTATATCAGAAGTAACTGGCTGTCATCACTGGGGAACAAGTGACAACAAATATCCCAAAAGATCTTGCATTTTCTTCACATGATCATAATCCTCATCTCCCTTCCACTAAACACTTGCATTTCAAATTCATATCTTCCATTTTTTTCTCTTAAAAAAAAAAAACTGAAATTAAATCAAAACTCACCAGCGTCATAGCCTAAGCATAATATTTAAGGACAAAATGAAAACTTTGACATCATGAATATTAATGAGTTAGATGGAATAAATTTACGTCTTAATAACTGACTTTGTTAAAATGTTTTCTTTTTCTTTTCGAGGTTCTGATTTACAGAATGGTATATGTATTTTTATTTTCTTGTTCAAAAATTTTTTTTTCGCTTTTCTTTCTTTCTTTTCCTCCTTCTGCTTCCCCTCTTGTTCATGTTTCTTTTCGATGTTCTGATTTACAGAATGGCTTATATTTTTTTTATTTTCTTGGTCAAAAATACTTTTTTCTTTGTCTGTGTTTTTTTCCATTTTTCACTTTTCTTTCTTTCTATCTTTTTATCTGCTTCCCTCTCATTCATTTTTGTTTTTATTAAGGGAAATATTTTTCTTTCTTCAATATTTTTCTTTTTCAAGTTTTTTCTTTCGAGTTCTCTTCTTCATTTTTCAACTCATTCCTTCATCTCTTTTTTCTCACCCTGATTCTTTCATCTCATTCTTTTTAATTTGTTTTTTTTATCTCTTTGATGTTGTTCTTCTTTTAAACATATTCTTCTTTTTCTTCTTTGTTTTCTTCTTCTAAATAATATGATGTTTAAACTATTTCTTCTTCATGGACTTCTTAAGTGTTTTTTCTTATTCCATTTTATTTATACACATCTCCTTTTTTTCTTCTTCTTCTTCCTCTGCCACATCATATTATTTTTTCAATTCTGTGAAAAATATTTAAAGCATATTCTCCTTCTTCATCATCATCTTCATGATCTTCTTCTTCTTCTTCTTCTTCATCGTGTTTTCTTCTTTTTCTTCTTTTATATCATCTTCTTCATCATCATCATCTTCTTCTTCTTAATCTACATTTTCATCTTTTTCAATCTTTTCTTCTTCTTCATCTTCATTTTCTTCTTCTTTTTCTACATCATCTTCATCTCTTTCTTTGTCATCTTCATCTTCTTTTTAATCTACATTTTCATCTTTTTCAATCTTTTTCTTTTTCTTCATCTTCATTTAATCTTCTTTTTCTACATCATCTTCATCTCTTTCTTTGTCATCTTCATCTTCTTTTTAATCTACATTTTCATCTTTTTCAATCTTTTTCTTTTTCTTCTTTTTCTTCATTTTTTCTTCTTCTTTTTCTACATCATCTTCATCTCTTTCTTTGTCATCTTCATCTTCTTTTTAATCTACATTTTCATCTTTTTCAATCTTTTTCTTTTTCTTCTTTTTCTTCATTTTTTCTTCTTCTTTTTCTACATCATCTTCATCTCTTTCTTTGTCATCTTCATCTTCTTTTTAATCTACATTTTCATCTTTTTCAATCTTTTTCTTTTTCTTTTTCTTCATTTTTTCTTCTTCTTTTTCTACATCATCTTCATCTCTTTCTTTGTCATCTATATCTTCTTTTTAATCTACATTTTCATCTTTTTAAATCTTTTTCTTCTTCTTCTTCATCTTCATTTTTCTTCTTCTTCTTTTTCTTCTTCTACATCATCTTCTTTATATCTTTCTTCTTCATCATCTTCATCTTCTTTTTAATCTACATTTTCATCTTTTTCAATCTTTTTTCTTCTCCTTCATTTTTTCTTCTTATTCTTCTACATCATCTTCATCTCTTTCTTCATCATTTCATCTTCTTCTTTTTAATCTACATTTTCATCTTTTTAAATCTTTTTCTTCATCTTCTTAATAGACATTTTCATCTTTTTCATATTCAACTTTCATATATTATTTTTAAACAATCATGACAGCTCTTTTAAGAGTAGCCTTCTTTTTCTTCTTCTTCACCTTTTGCTTCTTTTTCTTTCAATTATATATTTTTTTAAATTCTTTCTTCTTCTACCCTAATTATTATTGTCATTTTTATTTTACATTTAAATTCTGTCAGAGGAATTTTGATTTTATCATTTGAATGTATATTTATGATAATGAAGATTTTTTTCATTTATTTATTTTCTTTATTTTTAGTGGGTCTTCATTTTACCACCTTCTTATGTGTCATCTAACAATTGCTTCCCATAATGCCTTGTTTCAAAACAGGAAGAAGAACAAATATTTTCTTTTGCCACTTTGAATGAAGACTCTCCCAGAAAAATATTATTTTATGGTAATTTTTCCAAAATATTTCTCCGCAAAAATAACTTTTAAAAACATTTACCATTTTTTAAAGTTTTAATAAATTAGCTTTTATCAGTTTACACAGAATTTTTTTCATTTTGGTATTTTTAAATAATAACATTAAAGAAATGCAATAAAATGAGAACTCAATAAACAAGAAAAGGTGGGTCTCGAGAAAATCAGATAAATAATGGAAACCAAACCAAACCTTTTAAATAAATAAAAAAAAAAGATTTTTTTTAATCATTTCACCCCAAGCAAGGCATTTTTATTACCACTGTTGCACAGGGGGTTACCTCGAGGAAAGTGATGAGAAAGGGGGTTAGTTATAGGGGATGTCAGGAGGAGGGTAATAGAAGGATGGGAATACCAGTGTAATGAGGGTGGAGTGGGTGAAGAAAAGAGCTTGAGAGAAAGGATATGAGTAATTGAGATAGGAGGTGTCTATTGACCTTACATTTAAATTCCTGGAGATGGTGGCTGTCAGGGAAGCAAATATATGGAAGGGAATTCCATAGGCGGAAAGTGCGAGAAAAGAAGCTGTTAGAGTAGAAATTGTGGTTACATTTTATCAGTTTTGCTGCAAAAGGGTGGGACCTAGTTGCAAGTCTAGTAGCTCATATAAATTCATATCTAGGGGGGAACCAGTGAGCTAAATTCATTGGAGCAGAAGCTGTAAAAGTATTTGTAGAAGTGGCGCAGGGAAGCCAAGTTACACCGGTGAGAGAGTGACTGCAGCTGATCTGCCAAGTTGGCATTGATAACATTATAGATTCTCACATAGATTTTGTCAAGAACCCTGAGGTGAATAGCAGGGGCACCCTACCAGATGTGGCAGCAGTATTCAATACACAGGTGGATAGTAGATTTATAGATGTGTAGTATGGATTCAGATGGGAAAAACTTCCTGGCCCTCCACAGTTTTGTATAGTAATTTCTATGTGTACATTAAAAGGTCATAACAGTAATGAGATACTCTTGACACTTCCTAGGTTGGACTAGAGTGAGAAAGATTGTTTTTGTGGCATATCAACTCCTTATGTGTCACTTAAAATTGACATGCTGAAATTTAAATTTCTTGGGAGCATTATTATTTTCAATCACAAAAATATATTGCTGGCAAATTTTTTTTTTTTTAAACTTTTGCTGGTAATATTTGTATTTCTCAAAAAATGTATTCCAGGTAAGATTTTCTTTCTTAAAACATGTATTGCTGGTAATATATGTATTTCTCAAAAAATATATTGCTGGTAATATTTTCTTTCTTAAAACATGTATTGCTGGCAATATATATATTTCTCAAAAAATGTATTCCTGGTAATATTTTCTTTCTTAAAACATGTATTGCTGGCAATATTTGTATCACTCAAAAATGTATTACTGGTAATATTTTCTTTCTTAAAACATGTATTGCTAGTAATATATGTATTTCTCAAAAAATATATTGCTGGTAATATTTTCTTTCTTAAAACATGTATTGCTGGTAATATTTGTATCTCTCAAAAATGTATTACTGGTAATATTTATATTTCTCAAAAAATGTATGACTGGCTATATTTGTATTTCTCAAAAAATGTATTACTGGTAATATTTGTATTTCTCAAAAAATGTATTGCTAGTAATATTTTCTTTCTTAAAACATGTATTGCTGGTAATATTTGTATTTCTCAAAAAATGTATTCCTGGTAATATTTTCTTTCTTAAAACATGTATTGCTGGTAATATTTGTATCACTCAAAAATGTATTACTGGTAATATTTTCTTTCTTAAAACATGTATTGCTAGTAATATTTGTATTTCTTAAAACATGTATTGCTAGTAATATTTGTATTTCTTAAAACATGTATTGCTAGTAATATTTGTAGTTCTTAAAAAATGTATTGCTGGTAATATGTTTTCTTATTTTTTTACAAAATGTATTGCTGGCATTTTTACTATGAAAATGAATTTTTATACTTTCATTGTATTTTGACCACAGTTTGGGGGTTAATAGCTGCCCATAGTTAGAACCCTAACAGATGCTACCACCCAGGTCAAGGTAGACTTGGTAACAACAGCAATTCAGAGGTGGTTTCATGTTCTTCACAACCTTCCAATTTGTAGCCTTACTGCCAAATGTAGTTTATCATCTTACCCAAGACCGGTGAGAAAGTTCAGTCAATCGATTGAAGGATCAGAATGATAGTTACCATGCACAAGTCTGGAGATGACATTAATATATTTGTTCAGAACAAATCAAGCATATAATATTAACACAGTAGCCTATGACAATGGTGAAATTGTCCACTTCATTGCACAACATTTAGGAGCCAACAAAATTATCCAAACATTCTTTACCATTTTCAAAGAAATTGAAAAATTATCTTTAATTATTATCATTAGTTGTCTCATAAATGATTTAGTTTTCAATAAATATTAAAGAAATAGAAAAAAATTGAATGCTAACATGGATGACAGATCTAGATGAGGGAATTTTTTTTCCAAAATCCAGGAAAATTGGGTAAAAAAATTAGATAAATTCAGGATTATAACCTAAGACAATATCCGACAATAGAGTCTTGACTAGGGGATAGAATTAGGGTTCCCCGAACAATTATTACCTATGAGTGATCCTTGGCAAGGGTCTAGCAACTGTTAGCCCCCTGCCAGGCTTACAGTATTTTATTTTTTCTTACCGTTGCCTGAATATTAACATATTGAAAGTGGGGATAAGTGTAAGCAGAATGTGATGTTTCACTGCATTTCTCTGTGTGTGCAAGTGTGTGCCTTGCGGGAGGGGAATCAAATCCGCACTTACTTAGGCTCTTTTTCCTTCCTTTTTTATGGAAGTGTGTATGCTGCTGTTGAACCAAAAGTCATCCACGTTTGGACAATAAATTGCTAAGAAGAGGTTTTGCATTTTGGAAGATGGAAAAAGTTGTAAGTGACAGGAAGTACACAAGTCGATATGTGATCAGTATCGGCTGGGTCACCATGGAGAAGGGGTATGATGTTGAAAAGCCCAAAACCCCTAATGAACCTCGGCTAGAAACATCACTGATGATGTGTACTGAAGCATCAAATAGATGTATTTTACAAAAAGGCTTTCAGTAAATATTAAAGAAACAGAAAAAAAATTGAATGCTAACAGGGGTGAGAGACCTAAATGAGGGAATGTCTTTTCTGAAATTTTTGTATGATACAGGAAAATTGGGTAAAATGTTAGATACATTCAGGATTATGGACAGAGAGAGTGACACAGTCCAGCAATATTCAAATAACGTTTTGATAAATGCATCAGCTCTTTTTTATATATTCCCCAAAAGTCAGCTAAAAATGCACAACCCACTTACAAAAATGTATTCTCTGTTTTCCATATCTTCCCCAAAATCTGTATCTGCTAAAAAATCATAGCCTAGTAAGATTTAATTAGCCTTTCTTGTTCATATTAGCCCCCAAATTACTATCTATTAAGAAGAAACAGCCCAGTAAAATTTAATTGGCCTTTTAATGAATGCATTCTCATGTGCTCATATCTGCCCTCAAATTTGCATGTGTACAAAAATCACAACCCAGAAAATTTCTATTAGCCTTTTAAAAAATGCATTCCATCTTGTTCATATCTGTCCCCAAAAGTGTGTATCTGCTCAAAAATCATAGCCCAACAAAATTAAGTTAGAATATTAAAGAATACTTTTCCATATGTTAATATCTTCTCCAAAAGTCTATATCTTCTCAAAAATCATAACCCAGCAAAATTCAATTAGCATTTAAAAAAAAATTCATTCCATCTTGTTCATATCTGTCCCCAAAAGTGAGAATCTGCTCAAAAATAATAGCCCAACAAAATTAAGTTAGTATTTTAAAGAATGCTTTTCCAGATGTTAAAATATTCTCCAAAAGTCTATATCTTCTCAAAAATCACAGCCCAGCAAAATTCAATTAGCGTTTTAAAAAAAATTCATTCCATCTTGTTCATATCTGTCCCCAAAAGTGTGTATCTGCTTAAAAATCAGGACCCTACAAAATTAAGATAGTTTCACAAAATGCATTCCATTTTTTTCATATCTTCCCTAAAAGTTTGTATTTTCTCAAAAATCACAGCCCAGTAAAATTCATTTAGCCTTTTAAAGAATGCATTCCCTCTTGTTCATATTTTAACCAAAAATCTGCATCATCTAAAAAGTCATATTCCAGCCAGACTCAATTTGTCTTTTAAAGCATGCATTCTCTTTTGCACATATCTGCCCACTAAAGTCAGTATCTGCTCAAAAGTCATAGCCCAGTAAGATTAAATTAGCTCTTTAAAAATTGCATTCGCTCTTATACATACCTTTCACAAAAATCACAGCCCAGTAAAATTTAATTAGCCTTTAAAAAATGCATTCTATCTTGTTCATGTCTTTCCCAAAATTTGTATCTGCTCTAAAATCACAGTGAAGCAATATTCAATTAGCCTTCTTTTTTGTATCATCACCAAAAAATCTGTAGCTACTCTAAAATTACAGCCTAGAAATATTTATCAAGCTTTTTAAAGAATGTATTCCGTCTTGTTCATATCTGTCTCTCAATTTCTATCTTCTCAAAAATCATAGCCCAGCAGAATTCTATTAGCTTTTTAAAAAAGACATTTCCCCCTTGTTCATATCTTTCTTAAAAGTCTATATCTGCTCAAAAATCATACCCAAGCAATATTCAATTAGCCTTTTAAAGAAAACATTCTATCATATCTCTCCCAGAAGTCTATATCTGCTAAAAAATAACAGTCCAGTAAAATTTAATTAGCCTTTTAAAAAATGCATTCCATCTTGTTCATATCTTCTCAAAAGTCTGTATCTACTCAAAAATCTCGCACAAGAAATATTCAATTAGCCTTTTAAAGAATGCATTCCTTCTTGTACATATTATACACCCCACTCTCCTCAGTACTCTCTTTCCTCTCCTACTCTCTTCCTGACACCCCTTGCAACCTCTCATTCCTTAACATTCCTCCTATGTAACCCCCTGCACAACAGTGGCAGTAAAATACCTTGCTTGGGGTGACAAGATTATATATATAAAAGAAAAATCTTCTCAAAAGTCTGTATCTACTCAAAAATCTCACCCAAGCAAGATTAAATTACATTTTTAAAGAATGCATTCCTTCTTGTTCATATCTTCTCAAAAGTCTGTATCTACTCAAAAATCTCACCCAAGCAATATTAAATTACATTTTTAAAGAATGCATTCCTTCTTGTTCATATCTTCTCAAAAGTCCGTATCTACTCAAAAATCTCACCCAAGCAATATTAAATTACATTTTTAAAGAATGCATTCGTTCTTGTTCATATCTTCTCAAAAGTCTGTATCTACTCAAAAATCTCACCCAAACAATATTAAATTACATTTTTAAAGAATGCATTTCTTCTTGTTCATATCTTCTCAAAAGTCCGTATCTACTCAAAAGTCTCACCCAAGCAATATTAAATTACATTTTTAAAGAATGCATTCGTTCTTGTTCATATCTTCTCAAAAGTCTGTATCTACTCAAAAATCTCACCCAAACAATATTAAATTACATTTTTAAAGAATGCATTTCTGCTTGTTCATATCTTCTCAAAAGTCTGTATCTACTCAAATATCTCACCCATGCAAGATTAAATTACATTTTTAAAGAATGCATTCCTTCTTGTTCATATCTTCTCAAAAGTCTGTATCTACTCAAAAATCTCACCCAAACAATATTAAATTACATTTTTAAAGAATGCATTCCTTCTTGTTCATATCTTCTCAAAAGTCTGTATCTACTCAAAAATCTCACCCAAGCAATATTAAATTACATTTTTAAAGAATGCATTCCTTCTTGTTCATATCTTACCAAAAGTCTGTATCTACTCAAAAATCTCACCCAAGCAATATTAAATTACATTTTTAAAGAATACATTCCTTCTTGTTCATATCTTCTCAAAAGTCTGTATCTACTCAAAAATCTCACACAAGCAATATTAAATTACATTTTTAAAGAATGCATTCCTTCTTGTTCATATCTTCTCAAAAGTCTGTATCTACTCAAAAATCTCACCCAAACAATATTAAATTACATTTTTAAAGAATGCATTCCTTCTTGTTCATATCTTCTCAAAAGTCTGTATCTACTCAAAAATCTCACCCAAACAATATTAAATTACATTTTTAAAGAATGCATTTCTGCTTGTTCATATCTTCTCAAAAGTCTGTATCTACTCAAAAATCTCACCCAAGCAAGATTAAATTACATTTTTAAAGAATGCATTCCTTCTTGTTCATATCTTCTCAAAAGTCTGTATCTACTCAAAAATCTCACCCAAACAATATTAAATTACATTTTTAAAGAATGCATTTCTTCTTGTTCATATCTTCTCAAAAGTCTGTATCTACTCAAAAATCTCACCCAAGCAATATTAAATTACATTTTTAAAGAATGCATTCCTTCTTGTTCATATCTTCTCAAAAGTCTGTATCTACTCAAAAATCTCACCCAAGCAATATTAAATAACATTTTTAAAGAATACATTCCTTCTTGTTCATATCTTCTCAAAAGTCTGTATCTACTCAAAAATCTCACCCAAGCAATATTAAATTACATTTTTAAAGAATGCATTCCTTCTTGTTCATATCTTCTCAAAAGTCTGTATCTACTCAAAAATCTCACCCAAACAATATTAAATTACATTTTTAAAGAATGCATTCCTTCTTGTTCATATCTTCTCAAAAGTCTGTATCTACTCAAAAATCTCACCCAAAGAATATTAAATTACATTTTTAAAGAATGCATTCCTTCTTGTTCATATCTTCTCAAAAGTCTGTATCTACTCAAAAATCTCACCCAAACAATATTAAATTACATTTTTAAAGAATGCATTCCTTCTTGTTCATATCTTCTCAAAAGTCTGTATCTACTCAAAAATCTCACCCAAAGAATATTAAATTACATTTTTAAAGAATGCATTTCTTCTTGTTCATATCTTCTCAAAAGTCTGTATCTACTCAAAAATCTCACCCAAACAATATTAAATTACATTTTTAAAGAATGCATTCGTTCTTGTTCATATCTTCTCAAAAGTCTGTATCTACTCAAAAATCTCACCCAAACAATATTAAATTACATTTTTAAAGAATGCATTTCTGCTTGTTCATATCTTCTCAAAAGTCTGTATCTACTCAAATATCTCACCCATGCAAGATTAAATTACATTTTTAAAGAATGCATTCCTTCTTGTTCATATCTTCTCAAAAGTCTGTATCTACTCAAAAATCTCACCCAAACAATATTAAATTACATTTTTAAAGAATGCATTCCTTCTTGTTCATATCTTCTCAAAAGTCTGTATCTACTCAAAAATCTCACCCAAGCAATATTAAATTACATTTTTAAAGAATGCATTCCTTCTTGTTCATATCTTACCAAAAGTCTGTATCTACTCAAAAATCTCACCCAAGCAATATTAAATTACATTTTTAAAGAATACATTCCTTCTTGTTCATATCTTCTCAAAAGTCTGTATCTACTCAAAAATCTCACACAAGCAATATTAAATTACATTTTTAAAGAATGCATTCCTTCTTGTTCATATCTTCTCAAAAGTCTGTATCTACTCAAAAATCTCACCCAAACAATATTAAATTACATTTTTAAAGAATGCATTCCTTCTTGTTCATATCTTCTCAAAAGTCTGTATCTACTCAAAAATCTCACCCAAACAATATTAAATTACATTTTTAAAGAATGCATTTCTGCTTGTTCATATCTTCTCAAAAGTCTGTATCTACTCAAAAATCTCACCCAAGCAAGATTAAATTACATTTTTAAAGAATGCATTCCTTCTTGTTCATATCTTCTCAAAAGTCTGTATCTACTCAAAAATCTCACCCAAAACAATATTAAATTACATTTTTAAAGAATGCATTTCTTCTTGTTCATATCTTCTCAAAAGTCTGTATCTACTCAAAAATCTCACCCAAGCAATATTAAATTACATTTTTAAAGAATGCATTCCTTCTTGTTCATATCTTCTCAAAAGTCTGTATCTACTCAAAAATCTCACCCAAGCAATATTAAATTACATTTTTAAAGAATACATTCCTTCTTGTTCATATCTTCTCAAAAGTCTGTATCTACTCAAAAATCTCACCCAAGCAATATTAAATTACATTTTTAAAGAATGCATTCCTTCTTGTTCATATCTTCTCAAAAGTCTGTATCTACTCAAAAATCTCACCCAAACAATATTAAATTACATTTTTAAAGAATGCATTCCTTCTTGTTCATATCTTCTCAAAAGTCTGTATCTACTCAAAAATCTCACCCAAAGAATATTAAATTACATTTTTAAAGAATGCATTCCTTCTTGTTCATATCTTCTCAAAAGTCTGTATCTACTCAAAAATCTCACCCAAACAATATTAAATTACATTTTTAAAGAATGCATTCCTTCTTGTTCATATCTTCTCAAAAGTCTGTATCTACTCAAAAATCTCACCCAAAGAATATTAAATTACATTTTTAAAGAATGCATTTCTTCTTGTTCATATCTTCTCAAAAGTCTGTATCTACTCAAAAATCTCACCCAAACAATATTAAATTACATTTTTAAAGAATGCATTCCTTCTTGTTCATATCTTACCAAAAGTCTGTATCTACTCAAAAATCTCACTCCAAACAATATTAAATTACATTTTTAAAGAATGCACTTCTTGTTCATATCTTCTCAAAAGTCTGTATCTAATGTAATCACCAAACAATATTAAATTACATTTTGTGAATGCATTCCTTCTTGTTCATCTTCTCAAAAGTCTGTATCTACTCAAAAATCTCACCCAAACAATATTAAATTACATTTTTAAAGAATGCATTCCTTCTTGTTCATATCTTCTCAAAAGTCTGTATCTACTCAAAAATCTCACCCAAACAATATTAAATTACATTTTTAAAGAATGCATTCCTTCTTGTTCATCTTCTCAAAAGTCTGTATCTACTCAAAAATCTCACCCAAACAATATTAAATGGCATTTTTAAAGAATGCATTCCTTCTTGTTCATATCTTCTCAAAAGTCTGTATCTACTCAAAAATCTCACTCCAAACAATATTAAATTACATTTTTAAAGAATGCATTCCTTCTTGTCTGTTATCTTCTCAAAAGTCTGTATCTACTCAAAAAAATCTCACCCAAACAATATTAAATTACATTTTTAAAGAATGCATTCCTTCTGTTCATATCTTCTCAAAAGTCTGTATCTACTCAAAAATCTCACCTGAAACAATATTAAATTACATTTTTAAAGAATGCATTCCTTCTCTTTTGTTCATATCTTCTCAAAAGTCTGTATCTACTCAAAAAATCTCACCCAAACAATATTAAATTACATTTTTAAAGAATGCATTCCTTCTTGTTCATATCTTCTCAAAAGTCTGTATCTACTCAAAAAATCTCACCCAAACAATATTAAATTACATTTTTAAAGAATGCATCTTCTTGTTCATATCTTCTCAAAAGTCTGTATCTACTCAAAATCTCACCTAAACAATATTAAATTACATTTTTAAAGAATGCATTCCTTCTTGTTCATATCTACTCAAAAGTCTGTATCTACTTCAAAAATCTCACCCAAAACAATATTAAATTACATTTTTAAAGAATGCATTCCTTCTTGTCTATATCTTCAAAAGTCTGTATCACCAAAAATCTCACCCAAACAATATTAAATTACATTTTTAAAGAATGCATTCTTCTTATTCATATCTTCTCAAAAGTCTGTATCTACTCAAAAATCTCACCCAAACAATATTAAATTACATTTTTAAAGAATGCATTCCTTCTTGTTCATCTTCTCAAAAGTCTGTATCTACTCAAAAATCTCACCCAAACAATATTAAATTACATTTTTAAAGAATGCATTCCTTCTTGTTCATATCTTCTCAAAAGTCTGTATCTACTCAAAAATCTCACCCAAACAATATTAAATTACATTTTTAAAGAATGCATTCCTTCTTGTTCATATCTTCTCAAAAGTCTGTATCTACTCAAAATCTCACCTAAACAATATTAAATTACATTTTTAAAGAATGCATTCCTTCTTGTTCACATCTACTCAAAGTCTGTATCTACTCAAAAAATCTCACCTAAACAATATTAAATTACATTTTTAAAGAATGCATTCCTTCTTATTCATATCTTCTCAAAGTCTGTATCTACTCAAAAATCTCACCAAACAATATTAAATTACATTTTTAAAGAATGCATTCCTTCTTGTTCATATCTTCTCAAAAGTCTGTATCTACTCAAAAATCTCACCCAAACAATATTAAATTACATTTTTAAAGAACGCATTCCTTCTTGTTCATATCTTCTCAAAAGTCTGTATCTACTCAAAAATCTCACCCAAACAATATTAAATTACATTTTTAAAGAATGCATTCCTTCTTGTTCATATCTTCTCAAAAGTCTGTATCTACTCAAAAATCTCACCCAAACAATATTAAATTACATTTTTAAAGAATGCATTCCTTCTTGTTCATATCTTCTCAAAAGTCTGTATCTACTCAAAAATCTCACCCAAACAATATTAAATTACATTTTTAAAGAATGCATTCCTTCTTGTTCATATCTTCTCAAAAGTCTGTATCTACTCAAAAATCTCACCCAAACAATATTAAATTACATTTTTAAAGAATGCATTCCTTCTTGTTCATATCTTCTCAAAAGTCTGTATCTACTCAAAAATCTCACCCAAACAATATTAAATTACATTTTTAAAGAATGCATTCCTTCTTGTTCATATCTTCTCAAAAGTCTGTATCTACTCAAAAATCTCACCCAAACAATATTAAATTACATTTTTAAAGAATGCATTCCTTCTTGTTCATATCTTCTCAAAAGTCTGTATCTACTCAAAAATCTCACCCAAGCAATATTAAATTACATTTTTAAAGAATGCATTCCTTCTTGTTCATATCTTCTCAAAAGTCTGTATCTACTCAAAAATCTCACCCAAACAATATTAAATTACATTTTTAAAGAATGCATTCCTTCTTGTTCATATCTTCTCAAAAGTCTGTATCTACTCAAAAATCTCACCCAAACAATATTAAATTACATTTTTAAAGAATGCATTTCTTCTTGTTCATATCTTCTCAAAAGTCTGTATCTACTCAAAAATCTCACCCAAACAATATTAAATTACATTTTTAAAGAATGCATTCCTTCTTGTTCATATCTTACCAAAAGTCTGTATCTACTCAAAAATCTCACCCAAACAATATTAAATTACATTTTTAAAGAATGCATTCCTCTTTGTTCATATCTTCTCAAAAGTCTGTATCTACTCAAAATTCACCTAAATAATATTAAATTACATTTTTAAAGAATGCATTCCTTCTTGTTCATATCTTCTCAAAAGTCTGTATCAACAAAAATCTCATACCCAAACAATATTAAATTACATTTTTAAAGAATGCATTCCTTCTTGTTCATATCTTCTCAAAAGTCTGTATCTACTCAAAAATCTCACCCAAACAATATTAAATTACATTTTTAAAGAATGCATTCCTTCTTGTTCATATCTTCTCAAAAGTCTGTATCTACTCAAAAATCTCACCCAAACAATATTAAATTACATTTTTAAAGAATGCATTCCTTCTTGTTCATATCTTCTCAAAAGTCTGTATCTACTCAAAAAATCTCACCCAAACAATATTAAATTACATTTTTAAAGAATGCATTCCTTCTTGTTCATATCTTCTCTCAAAAGTCTGTATCTACCAAAAATCTCACCCAAACAATATTAAATTACATTTTTAAAGAATGCATTCCTTCTTGTTCATATCTTCTCAAAAGTCTGTATCTACTCAAAAATCTCACCCAAACAATATTAAATTACATTTTTAAAGAATGCATTTCTTCTTGTTCATATCTTCTCAAAAGTCTGTATCTACTCAAAAATCTCACCCAAACAATATTAAATTACATTTTTAAAGAATGCATTCCTTCTTGTTCATATCTTCTCAAAAGTCTGTATCTACTCAAAATCTCACCCAAACAATATTAAATTACATTTTTAAAGAATGCATTCCTTCTTGTTCATATCTTCTCAAAAGTCTGTATCTACTCTCAAAAATCTCACCCAAACAATATTAAATTACATTTTTAAAGAATGTACCTTCTGTTCATATCTTCTCAAAAGTCTGTATCTACTCAAAAATCTCACCCAAACAATATTAAATTACATTTTTAAAGAATGCATTCTCTTGTTCATATCTTCTCAAAAGTCTGTATCTACTCAAAAATCTCACCCAAACAATATTAAATTACATTTTTAAAGAATGCATTCCTTCTTGTTCATATCTTCTCAAAAGTCTGTATCTACTCAAAATCTCACCCAAACAATATTAAATTACATTTTTAAAGAATGCATTCCTTCTTGTTCATATCTTCTCAAAAGTCTGTATCTACTCAAAATCTCACCCAAACAATATTAAATTACATTTTTAAAGAATGCATTCCTTCTGTTCATATCTTCTCAAAAGTCTGTATCTACTCAAAAATCTCACCCAAACAATATTAAATTACATTTTTAAAGAATGCATTCCTTCTTGTTCATATCTTCTCAAAAGTCTGTATCTACTCAAAAATCTCACCCAAACAATATTAAATTACATTTTTAAAGAATGCATTCCTTCTTGTTCATATCTTCAAAAGTCTGTATTCACTCAAAATCTCACCCAAACAATATTAAATTACATTTTTAAAGAATGCATTCCTTCTTGTTCATATCTTCTCTCAAAAAGTCTGTATCTACTCAAAAATCTCACCCAAACAATATTAAATTACATTTTTAAAGAATGCATTCCTTCTTGTTCATATCTTCTCAAAAGTCTGTATCTACTCAAAAATCTCACCCAAACAATATTAAATTACATTTTTAAAGAATGCATTCCTTCTTGTGCATATCTTCAAAGTCTGTATCTACTCAAAAATCTCACCCAAACAATATTAAAGTACATTTTTTAAAGAATGCATTCCTTCTTGTTCATATCTTCTCAAAAGTCTGTATCTACTCAAAAATCTCACCCAAACAATATTAAATTACATTTTAAAGAATGCATTCCTTCTTGTTCCTTATCTTCTCAAAAGTCTGTATCTACTCAAAAAAGTGACTCACCCAAACAATATTAAATTACATTTTTAAAGAATGCATTCCTTCTTGTTCATATCTTCTCAAAAGTCTGTATCTACTCAAAAATCTCACCCAAACAATATTAAATTACATTTTTAAAGAATGCATTCCTTCTTGTTCATATCTTCTCAAAAGTCTGTATCTACTCAAAAATCTCACCCAAACAATATTAAATTACATTTTTAAAGAATGCATTCCTTCTTGTTCATATCTTCTCAAAAGTCTGTATCTACTCAAAAATCTCACCCAAACAATATTAAATTACATTTTTAAAAAGTGCATTCCTTCTTGTTCATATCTTCTCAAAAGTCTGTATCTACTCAAATCTCACCCAAACAATATTAAATTACATTTTTAAAGAATGCATTTCATATCTTCTCAAAAGTCTGTATCTACTCAAAAATCTCACCCAAACAATATTAAATTACATTTTTAAAGAATGCATTCCTTCTTGTTCATATCTTCTCAAAAGTCTGTATCTACTCAAAAATCTCACCCAAACAATATTAAATTACATTTTTAAAGAATGCATTCCTTCTTGTTCATATCTTCTCAAAAGTCTGTATCTACTCAAAAATCTCACCCAAACAATATTAAATTACATTTTTAAAGAATGCATTCCTTCTTGTTCATATCTTCTCAAAGTCTGTATCTACTCAAAAATCTCACCCAAACAATATTAAATTACATTTTTAAAGAATGCATTCCTTCTTGTTCATATCTTCTCAAAAGTCTGTATCTACTCAAAAATATCACCCAAGCAATATTAAATTACATTTTAAAGAATGCATTTCTTCTTGTTCATATCTTCTCAAAAGTCTGTATCTACTCTCAAAAATCTCACCCAAACAATATTAAATTACATTTTTAAAGAATGCATTCCTTCTTGTTCCTTATCTTCTCAAAAAGTCTGTATCTTTCCTCAAAAATCTCACCCAAACAATATTAAATTACATTTTTAAAGAATGCATTTCTTCTTGTTCATATCTTCTCAAAAGTCTGTATCTACTCAAAAATCTCACCCAAACAATATTAAATTACATTTTTAAAGAATGCATTCCTTCTTGTTCATATCTTCTCAAAAGTCTGTATCTACTCAAAAATCTCACCCAAACAATATTAAATTACATTTTTAAAGAATGCATTTCCTTCTTGTTCATATCTTCTCAAAAGTCTGTATCTACTCAAAAAATCTCACCCAAACAATATTAAATTACATTTTTTAAAGAATGCATTCCTTCTTGTTCATATCTTCTCAAAAGTCTGTATCTACTCAAAAATCTCACCCAAACAATATTTAAATTACATTTTTAAAGAATGCATTCCTTCTTGTTCATATCTTCTCAAAAGTCTGTATCTACTCAAAAATATCACCCAAGCAATATTAAATTACATTTTAAAGAATGCATTTCTTCTTGTTCATATCTTCTCAAAAGTCTGTATCTACTCAAAAATCTCACCCAAACAATATTAAATTACATTTTTAAAGAATGCATTCCTTCTTGTTCATATCTTCTCAAAAGTCTGTATCTACTCAAAAATCTCACCCAAACAATATTAAATTACATTTTTAAAGAATGCATTCCTTCTTGTTCATATCTTCTCAAAGTCTGTATCTACTCAAAAATCTCACCCAAACAATATTAAATTACATTTTTAAAGAATGCATTCCTTCTTGTTCATATCTTCTCAAAAGTCTGTATCTACTCAAAAATCTCACCCAAACAATATTAAATTACATTTTTTAAAAGAATGCATTCCTTCTTGTTCATATCTTCTCAAAAGTCTGTATCTACTCAAAATCTCACCCAAACAATATTAAATTACATTTTTAAAGAATGCATTCCTTCTTGTTCATATCTTCTCAAGTCTATCTACTCAAAAATCTCACCCAAACAATATTAAATTACATTTTTAAAGAATGCATTTCTTCTTGTTCATATCTTCTCAAAAGTCTGTATCTACTCAAAAATCTCACCCAAACAATATTAAATTACATTTTTAAAGAATGCATTCCTTCTTGTTCATATCTTCTCAAAAGTCTGTATCTACTCAAAAATCTCACCCAAACAATATTAAATTACATTTTTAAAAGAATGCATTCCTTCTTGTTCATATCTTCTCAAAAGTCTGTATCTACTCAAAAATCTCACCCAAACAATATTAAATTACATTTTTTTAAAGATACATTCCTTCTTGTTCATATCTTCTCAAAAGTCTGTATCTACTCAAAAATCTCACCCAAACAATATTAAATTACATTTTTAAAGACTGCATTCCTTCTTGTTCATATCTTCTCAAAAGTCTGTATCTACTCAAAAATATCACCCAAGCAATATTAAATTACATTTTTAAAGAATGCATTTCTTCTTGTTCATATCTTCTCAAAAGTCTGTATCTACTCAAAAATCTCACCCAAACAATATTAAATTACATTTTTAAAGAATGCATTTCTTCTTGTTCATATCTTCTCAAAAGTCTGTATCTACTCAAAAATCTCACCCAAACAATATTAAATTACATTTTTAAAAATGCATTCCTTCTTGTTCATATCTTCTCAAAAGTCTGTATCTACTCAAAAATCTCACCCAAACAATATTAAATTACATTTTTAAAGAATGCATTCCTTCTTGTTCATATCTTCTCAAAAGTCTGTATCTACTCAAAAATATCACCCAAGCAATATTAAATTACATTTTTAAAGAATGCATTTCTTCTTGTTCATATCTTCTCAAAAGTCTGTATCTACTCAAAAATCTCACCCAAACAATATTAAATTACATTTTTAAAGAATGCATTTCTTCTTGTTCATATCTTCTCAAAAGTCTGTATCTACTCAAAAATCTCACCCAAACAATATTAAATTACATTTTTAAAGAATGCATTTCTTCTTGTTCATATCTTCTCAAAAGTCTGTATCTACTCAAAAATCTCACCCAAACAATATTAAATTACATTTTTAAAGAATGCATTCCTTCTTGTTCATATCTTCTCAAAAGTCTGTATCTACTCAAAAATCTCACCCAAACAATATTAAATTACATTTTTAAAGAATGCATTCCTTCTTGTTCATATCTTCTCAAAAGTCTGTATCTACTCAAAAATATCACCCAAGCAATATTAAATTACATTTTTAAAGAATGCATTTCTTCTTGTTCATATCTTCTCAAAAGTCTGTATCTACTCAAAAATCTCACCCAAACAATATTAAATTACATTTTTAAAGAATGCATTTCTTCTTGTTCATATCTTCTCAAAAGTCTGTATCTACTCAAAAATCTCACCCAAACAATATTAAATTACATTTTTAAAGAATGCATTTCTTCTTGTTCATATCTTCTCAAAAGTCTGTATCTACTCAAAAATCTCACCCAAACAATATTAAATTACATTTTTAAAGAATGCATTCCTTCTTGTTCATATCTTCTCAAAAGTCTGTATCTACTCAAAAATCTCACCCAAACAATATTAAATTACATTTTTAAAGAATGCATTCCTTCTTGTTCATATCTTCTCAAAAGTCTGTATCTACTCAAAAATCTCACCCAAACAATATTAAATTACATTTTTAAAGAATGCATTCCTTCTTGTTCATATCTTCTCAAAAGTCTGTATCTACTCAAAAATCTCACCCAAACAATATTAAATTACATTTTTAAAGAATGCATTCCTTCTTGTTCATATCTTCTCAAAAGTCTGTATCTACTCAAAAATCTCACACAAACAATATTAAATTACATTTTTAAAGAATGCATTCCTTCTTGTTCATATCTTCTCAAAAGTCTGTATCTACTCAAAAATCTCACCCAAACAATATTAAATTACATTTTTAAAGAATGCATTCCTTCTTGTTCATATCTTCTCAAAAGTATCTACTCAAAAATATCACCCAAGCAATATTAAATTACATTTTTAAAGAATGCATTTCTTCTTGTTCATATCTTCTCAAAAGTCTGTATCTACTCAAAAATCTCACCCAAACAATATTAAATTACATTTTTAAAGAATGCATTTCTTCTTAATTTCATATCTTCTCAAAAGTCTGTATCTACTCAAAAATCTCACCCAAACAATATTAAATTACATTTTAAAAAATGCATTCCTTCTTGTTCATATCTTCTCAAAAGTCTGTATCTACTCAAAAATCTCACCCAAACAATATTAAATTACATTTTAAAGAATGCATTCCTTCTTGTTCATATCTTCTCAAAAGTCTGTATCTACTCAAAAATATCACCCAAGCAATATTAAATTACATTTTTAAAGAATGCATTTCTTCTTGTTTCATATCTTCTCAAAAGTCTGTATCTACTCAAAAATCTCACCCAAACAATATTAAATTACATTTTTAAAGAATGCATTTCTTCTTGTTCATATCTTCTCAAAAGTCTGTATCTACTCAAAAATCTCACCCAAACAATATTAAATTACATTTTTAAAGAATGCATTTCTTCTTGTTCATATCTTCTCAAAAGTCTGTATCTACTCAAAAATCTCACCAAAACAATATTAAATTACATTTTTAAAGAATGCATTCCCTTCTTGTTCATATCTTCTCAAAAGTCTGTATCTACTCAAAAATCTCACCCAAACAATATTAAATTACATTTTTAAAGAATGCATTCCTTCTTGTTCATATCTTCTCAAAAGTCTGTATCTACTCAAAAATATCACCCAAACAATATTAAATTACATTTTTAAAGAATGCATTCCTTCTTGTTCATATCTTCTCAAAAGTCTGTATCTACTCAAAAATCTCACCCAAACAATATTAAATTACATTTTTAAAGAATGCATTCCTTCTTGTTCATATCTTCTCAAAAGTCTGTATCTACTCAAAAATCTCACCCAAACAATATTAAATTACATTTTTAAAAGAATGCATTCCTTCTTGTTCATATCTTCTCAAAGTCTGTATCTACTCAAATATCACCCAAAAAGCAATATTAAATTACATTTTTAAAAGAATGCATTTCTTCTTGTTCATATCTTCTCAAAAGTCTGTATCTACTCAAAAATCTCACCCAAACAATATTAAATTACATTTTTTAAAGAATGCATTTCTTCTTGTTCATATCTTCTCAAAGTCTGGATCTACTCAAAAATCTCACCCAAACAATATTAAATTACATTTTTAAAGAATGCATTCCTTCTTGTTCATATCTTCTCAAAAGTCTGTATCTACTCAAAAATCTCACCCAAACAATATTAAATTACATTTTTAAAGAATGCATTCCTTCTTGTTCATATCTTCTCAAAAGTCTGTATCTACTCAAAAATCTCACCCAAACAATATTAAATTCATTTTAAAGAATGCATTCCTTCTTGTTCATATCTTCTCAAAAGTCTGTATCTACTCAAAAATCTCACCCAAACAATATTAAATTACATTTAAAGAATGCATTCCTTCTTCTTCATATCTTCTCAAAGTCTGTATCTACTCAAAAATCTCACCCAAACAATATTAAATTACATTTTTAAAGAATGCATTCCTTCTTGTTCATATCTTCTCAAAAGTCTGTATCTACTCAAAAAATCTCACCCAAACAATATTAAATTACATTTTTAAAGAATGCATTCCTTCTTGTTCATATCTTCTCAAAAGTCTGTATCTACTCAAAAATCTCACCCAAACAATATTAAATTACATTTTTAAAGAATGCATTCCTTCTTGTTCATATCTTCTCAAAAGTCTGTATCTACTCAAAAATCTCACCCAAACAATATTAAATTACATTTTTAAAAGAATGCATTCCTTCTTGTTCATATCTTCTCAAAAGTCTGTATCTACTCAAAAATCTCACCCAAACAATATTAAATTACATTTTTAAAGAATGCATTCCTTCTTGTTCATATCTTCTCAAAAGTCTGTATCTACTCAAAAATCTCACCCAAACAATATTAAATTACATTTTTAAAGAATGCATTTCTTCTTGTTCATATCTTCTCAAAAGTCTGTATCTACTCAAAAATCTCACCCAAACAATATTAAATTACATTTTTAAAGAATGCATTCCTTCTTGTTCATATCTTCTCAAAAGTCTGTATCTACTCAAAAATCTCACCCAAACAATATTAAATTACATTTTTAAAGAATGCATTCCTTTCTTGTTCATATCTTCTCAAAAGTCTGTATCTACTCAAAAATCTCACCCAAACAATATTAATTACATTTTCCGAATGCATTCCTTCTTGTTCATATCTTCTCAAAAGTCTGTATCTATAAAAATATCACCCAAGCAATATTAAATTACATTTTTAAAGAATGCATTTCTTCTTGTTCATATCTTCTCAAAAGTCTGTATCTACTCAAAAATCTCACCCAAACAATATTAAATTACATTTTTAAAGAATGCATTTCTTCTTGTTCATATCTTCTCAAAAGTCTGGATCTACTCAAAAATCTCACCCAAACAATATTAAATTACATTTTTAAAGAATGCATTCCTTCTTGTTCATATCTTCTCAAAAGTCTGTATCTACTCAAAAATCTCACCCAAACAATATTAAATTACATTTTTAAAGAATGCATTCCTTCTTGTTTCATATCTTCTCAAAAGTCTGTATCTACTCAAAAATCTCACCCAAACAATATTAAATTCATTTTTAAAGAATGCATTCCTTCTTGTTCATATCTTCTCAAAAGTCTGTATCTACTCAAAAATCTCACCCAAACAATATTAAATTACATTTTAAAAGAATGCATTCCTTCTTCTTCATATCTTCCTCAAAAGTCTGTATCTACTCAAAAATCTCACCCAAACAATATTAAATTACATTTTTAAAGAATGCATTCCTTCTTGTTCATATCTTCTCAAAAGTCTGTATCTACTCAAAAATCTCACCCAAACAATATTAAATTACATTTTTAAAGAATGCATTCCTTCTTGTTCATATCTTCTCAAAAGTCTGTATCTACTCAAAAATCTCACCCAAACAATATTAAATTACATTTTTAAAGAATGCATTCCTTCTTGTTCATATCTTCTCTAAAAGTCTGTATCTACTCAAAAATCTCACCCAAACAATATTAAATTACATTTTAAAGAATGCATTCCTTCTTGTTCATATCTTCTCAAAGTCTGTATCTACTCAAAAATCTCACCCAAACAATATTAAAGTACATTTTTAAAGAATGCATTCCTTCTTGTTCATATCTTCTCAAAAGTCTGTATCTACTCCAAAATCTCACCCAAACAATATTAAATTACATTTTTAAAAGAATGCATTCCTTCTTGTTCATATCTTCTCAAAAGTCTGTATCTACTCAAAAATCTCACCCAAACAATATTAAATTACATTTTTAAAGAATGCATTCCTTCTTGTTCATATCTTCTCAAAAGTCTGTATCTACTCAAAAATCTCACCCAAACAATATTAAATTACATTTTTAAAGAATGCATTCCTTCTTGTTCATATCTTCTCAAAAGTCTGTATCTACTCAAAAATATCACCCAAGCAATATTAAATTACATTTTTAAAGAATGCATTTCTTCTTGTTCATATCTTCTCAAAAGTCTGTATCTACTCAAAAATCTCACCCAAACAATATTAAATTACATTTTTAAAGAATGCATTTCTTCTTGTTCATATCTTCTCAAAAGTCTGTATCTACTCAAAAATCTCACCCAAACAATATTAAATTACATTTTTAAAGAATGCATTCCTTCCTGTTCATATCTTCTCAAAAGTCTGTATCTACTCAAAAATCTCACCCAAACAATATTAAATTACATTTTTAAAGAATGCATTCCTTCTTGTTCATATCTTCTCAAAAGTCTGTATCTACTCAAAAATATCACCCAAGCAATATTAAATTACATTTTTAAAAGATACATTTCTTCTTGTTCATATCTTCTCAAAAGTCTGTATCTACTCAAAAATCTCACCCAAACAATATTAAATTACATTTTTAAAGAATGCATTTCTTCTTGTTCATATTATCTTCTCAAAGTCTGTATCTACTCAAAAATCTCACCCAAACAATATTAAATTACATTTTTAAAGAATGCATTTCTTCTTGTTCATATCTTCTCAAAAGTCTGTATCTACTCAAAAATCTCACCCAAACAATATTAAATTACATTTTAAAGAATGCATTCCTTCTTGTTCATATCTTCTCAAAAGTCTGTATCTACTCAAAAATCTCACCCAAACAATATTAAATTACATTTTTAAAGAATGCATTCCTTCTTGTTCATATCTTCTCAAAAGTCTGTATCTACTCAAAAATCTCACCCAAACAATATTAAATTACATTTTAAAGAATGCATTTTCTTCTTGTTCATATCTTCTCAAAAGTCTGTATCTACTCAAAAATCTCACCCAAACAATATTAAATTACATTTTTAAAGAATGCATTCCTTCTTGTTCATATCTTCTCAAAAGTCTGTATCTACTCAAAATCTCACCCAAACAATATTAAATTACATTTTAAAGAATGCATTCCTTCTTGTTCACTATCTTCTCAAGAAGTCTGTATCTACTCAAAAATATCACCCAAGCAATATTAAATTACATTTTTAAAGAATGCATTTCTTCTTGTTCATATCTTCTCAAAAGTCTGTATCTACTCAAAAATCTCACCCAAACAATATTAAATTACATTTTTAAAGAATGCATTTCTTCTTGTTCATATCTTCTCAAAAGTCTGTATCTCAAAAATCTCACCCAAACATTATTAAATTACATTTTTAAAGAATGCATTTCTTCTTGTTCATATCTTCTCAAAAGTCTGTATCTACCCAAAAATCTCACCCAAACAATATTAAATTACATTTTTAAAGAATGCATTCCTTCTTGTTCATATCTTCTCAAAAGTCTGTATCTACTCAAAAATCTCACCCAAACAATATTAAATTATTTTTAAAAGAATGCATTCCTTCTTGTTCATATCTTCTCAAAAGTCTGTATCTACTCAAAAAATCTCACCCAAACAATATTAAATTACATTTTTAAAGAATGCATTTCCTTCTTGTTCATATCTTCTCAAAAGTCTGTATCTACTCAAAAATCTCACCCAAACAATATTAAATTACATTTTAAAGAATGCATTCCTTCTTGTTCATATCTTCTCAAAAGTCCTGTATCTCAAAAATCTCACCCAAACAATATTAAATTACATTTTTAAAGAATGCATTCCTTCTTGTTCATATCTTCTCAAAAGTCTGTATCTACTCAAAATCTCACCCAAACAATATTAAATTACATTTTTAAAGAATGCATTCCTTCTTGTTCATATCTTCTCAAAAGTCTGTATCTACTCAAAATCTCACCCAAACAATATTAAATTACATTTTTAAAGAATGCATTCCTTCTTGTTCATATCTTCTCAAAAGTCTGTATCTACTCAAAAATCTCACCCAAACAATATTAAATTACATTTTTAAAGAATGCATTCCTTCTTGTTCATATCTTCTCAAAAGTCTGTATCTACTCAAAAATCTCACCCAAACAATATTAAAATTACATTTTTAAAGAATGCATTCCTTCTTGTTCATATCTTCTCAAAAGTCTGTATCTACTCAAAAATCTCACCCAAACAGCCAAATTACATTTTAAAGAATGCATTCCTTCTTGTTCATATCTTCTCAAAAGTCTGTATCTACTCAAAAATCTCACCCAAACAATATTAAATTACATTTTCAAAAGAATGCATTCCTTCTTGTTCATATCTTCTCAAAAGTCTGTATCTACTCAAAAATCTCACCCAAACAATATTAAATTACATTTTTAAAGAATGCATTCCTTCTTGTTCATATCTTCTCAAAAGTCTGTATCTACTCAAAAATCTCACCCAAACAATATTAAATTACATTTTAAAGAATGCATTCCTTCTTGTTCATATCTTCTCAAAAAGTCTGTATCTACTCAAAAATCTCACCCAAACAATATTAAATTACATTTTTAAAGAATTCATTCCTTCTTGTTCATATCTTCTCAAAAGTCTGTATCTACTCAAAAATCTCACCCAAACAATATTAAATTACATTTTTAAAGAATGCATTCCTTCTTGTTCATATCTTCTCAAAGTCTCTGTATCTACTCAAAAATATACCCAAGCAATATTAAATTACATTTTTAAAGAATGCATTTCTTCTTGTTCATATCTTCTCAAAAGTCTGTATCTACTCAAAAATCTCACCCAAACAATATTAAATTACATTTTTAAAGAATGCATTTCTTCTTGTTCATATCTTCCTCAAAAGTCTGTATCTACTCAAAAATCTCACCCAAACAATATTAAATTACATTTTTAAAGAATGCATTTCCTTCTTGTTCATATCTTCTCAAAAGTCTGTATCTACTCAAAAATCTCACCCAAACAATATTAAATTACATTTTTAAAGAATGCATTCCTTCTTCTTCATATCTTCTCAAAAGTCTGTATCTACTCAAAAATATCACCCAAGCAATATTAAATTACATTTTTAAAGAATGCATTTCTTCTTGTTCATATCTTCTCAAAAGTCTGTATCTACTCAAAAATCTCACCCAAACAATATTAAATTACATTTTTAAAGAATGCATTTCTTCTTGTTCATATCTTCTCAAAAGTCTGTATCTACTCAAAAATCTCACCCAAACAATATCAAATTACATTTTTAAAGAATGCATTTCTTCTTGTTCATATCTTCTCAAAAGTCTGTATCTACTCAAAAATCTCACCCAAACAATATTAAATTACATTTTTAAAGAATGCATTCCTTCTTGTTCATATCTTCTCAAAAGTCTGTATCTACTCAAAAATCTCACCCAAACAATATTAAATTACATTTTTAAAGAATGCATTCCTTCTTGTTCATATCTTCTCAAAAGTCTGTATCTACTCAAAAATCTCACCCAAACAATATTAAATTACATTTTTAAAGAATGCATTCCTTCTTGTTCATATCTTCTCAAAAGTCTGTATCTACTCAAAAATCTCACCCAAACAATATTAAATTACATTTTTAAAGAATGCATTCCTTCTTGTTCATATCTTCTCAAAAGTCTGTATCTACTCAAAAATCTCACCCAAACAATATTAAATTACATTTTTAAAGAATGCATTTCTTCTTGTTCATATCTTCTCAAAAGTCTGTATCTACTCAAAAATCTCACCCAAACAATATTAAATTACATTTTTAAAGAATGCATTTCTTCTTGTTCATATCTTCTCAAAAGTCTGTATCTACTCAAAAATCTCACCCAAACAATATTAAATTACATTTTTAAAGAATGCATTTCTACTTGTTCATATCTTCTCAAAAGTCTGTATCTACTCAAAAATCTCACCCAAACAATATTAAATTACATTTTTAAAGAATGCATTCCTTCTTGTTCATATCTTCTCAAAAGTCTGCATCTACTTAAAAATCTCACCCAAACAATATTAAATTACATTTTTAAAGAATGCATTTCTTCTTGTTCATATCTTCTCAAAAGTCTGTATCTACTCAAAAATCTCACCCAAGCAATATTAAATTACTTTTTTAAAGAATGCATGCCTTCTTGTTCATATCTTCTCAAAAGTCTGTATCTACTTAAAAATCTCACCCAAACAATATTAAATTACATTTTTAAAGAATGCATTCCTTCTTGTTCATATCTTCTCAAAAGTCTGTACCTACTCAAAAATCTCACCCAAACAATATTAAATTACATTTTAAAGAATGCATTCCTTCTTGTTCATATCTTCTCAAAAGTCTGTATCTACTCAAAAATCTCACCCAAACAATATTAAATTACATTTTTAAAGAATGCATTCCTTCTTGTTCATATCTTCTCAAAAGTCTGTATCTACTCAAAAAATCTCACCCAAACAATATTAAATTACATTTTAAAGAATGCATTCCTTCTTGTTCATGTCTTCTCAAAAGTCTGTATCTACTCAAAAATATCACCCAAGCAATATTAAATTACATTTTTAAAGAATGCATTTCTTCTTGTTCATATCTTCTCAAAAGTCTGTATCTACTCAAAAATCTCACCCAAACAATATTAAATTACATTTTTAAAGAATGCATTTCTTCTTGTTCATATCTTCTCAAAAGTCTGTATCTACTCAAAAATCTCACCCAAACAATATTAAATTACATTTTTAAAGAATGCATTCCTTCTTGTTCATATCTTCTCAAAAGTCTGTATCTACTCAAAAATCTCACCCAAACAATATTAAATTACATTTTAAAGAATGCATTCCTTCTTGTTCATATCTTCTCAAAAGTCTGTATCTACTCAAAAATATCACCCAAGCAATATTAAATTACATTTTTAAAATGCATTTTCTTCTTGTTCATATCTTCTCAAAGTCTGTATCTACTCAAAAATCTCACCCAAACAATATTAAATTACATTTTTAAAGAATGCATTTCTTCTTGTTCATATCTTCTCAAAAGTCTGTATCTATAAAAATCTCACCCAAACAATATTTAATTACATTTTTTAAAGAATGCATTTCTTCTTGTTCATATCTTCTCAAAAGTCTGTATCTACTCAAAAATCTCACCCAAACAATATTAAGTGCATTTTTAAAGAATGCATTCCTTCTTGTTCATATCTTCTCAAAAGTCTGTATCTACTCAAAATCTCACCCAAACAATATTAAATTACATTTTTAAAAGGAATGCATTCCTTCTTGTTCATATCTTCTCAAAGTCTGTATCTACTCAAAAATCTCACCCAAACAATATTAAATTACATTTTTAAAGAATGCATTTCTTCTTGTTCATATCTTCTCAAAAGTCTGTATCTACTCAAAAATCTCACCCAAACAATATTAAATTACATTTTTAAAGAATGCATTCCTTCTTGTTCATATCTTCTCAAAAGTCTGTATCTACTCAAAAATCTCACCCAAACAATATTAAATTACATTTTTAAAAAGAATGCATTCCTTCTTGTTCATATCTTCTCAAAGTCTGTATCTATAAAAATATCACCCAAGCAATATTAAATTACATTTTTAAAGAATGCATTTCTTCTTGTTCATATCTTCTCAAAAGTCTGTATCTACTCAAAAATCTCACCCAAACAATATTAAATTACATTTTTAAAGGTAGCATTTCTTCTTGTTCATATCTTCTCAAAAGTCTGTATCTACTCAAAAATCTCACCCAAACATTATTAAATTACATTTTTAAAGAATGCATTTCTTCTTGTTCATATCTTCTCAAAGTCTGTATCTACTCAAAAATCTCACCCAAACAATATTAAATTACATTTTTAAAAGAATGCATTCCTTCCTTGTTTCATATCTTCTATAAAGTCTATCTACTCAAAAATCTCACCCAAACAATATTAAAGTGCATTTTAAAGAATGCATTCCTTCTTGTTCATATCTTCTCAAAAGTCTGTATCTACTCAAAAATCTCACCCAAACAATATTAAAATTCATTTTAAAGAATGCATTCCTTCTTTGTTCATATCTTCTCAAAAGTCTGTATCTACTCAAAAATCTCACCCAAACAATATTAAATTACATTTTTAAAGAATGCATTCCTTCTTGTTCATATCTTCTCAAAAGTCTGTATCTACTCAAAAATCTCACCCAAACAATATTAAATTACATTTTTAAAGAATACATTCCTTCTTATTCCTGTCTTCTCAAAAGTCTGTATCTACTCAAAAATCTCACCCAAACAATATTAAATTACATTTTTAAAAGAATGCATTCCTTCTTGTTCATATCTTCTCAAAAGTCTGTATCTACTCAAAAATCTCACCCAAACAATATTAAATTACATTTTTAAAGAATGCATTCCTTCTTGTTCATATCTTCTCAAAAGTCTGTATCTACTCAAAAATCTCACCCAAACAATATTAAATTACATTTTTTTAAAAGAATGGGTATTCCTTCTTGTTCATATCTTCTCAAAAGTCTGTATCTACTCAAAAATCTCACCCAAACAATATTAAATTACATTTTTAAAGAATGCATTCCTTCTTGTTCATATCTTCTCAAAAAGTCTGTATCTACTCAAAAATCTCACCCAAACAATATTAAATTACATTTTTAAAGAATGCATTCCTTCTTGTTCCTTATCTTCTCAAAAGTCTGTATCTACTCAAAAATCTCACCCAAACAATATTCAGTGCATTTTTTAAAGAATGCATTCCTTCTTGTTCATATCTTCTCAAAGTCTGTATCTACTCAAAAAATCTCACCCAAACAATATTAAATTACATTTTTAAAGAATGCATTCCTTCTTGTTCATGTCTTCTCAAAGTCTGTATCTATAAAAATCTCACCCAAACAATATTAAATTACATTTTTAAAGAATGCATTCCTTCTTGTTCATATCTTCTCAAAAGTCTGTATCTACTCAAAAATCTCACCCAAACAATATTAAATTACATTTTTAAAGAATTCATTCCTTCTTGTTCATATCTTCTCAAAAGTCTGTATCTACTCAAAAATCTCACCCAAACAATATTAAATTACATTTTTAAAGAATGCATTCCTTCTTGTTCATATCTTCTCAAAAGTCTGTATCTACTCAAAAATATCACCCAAGCAATATTAAATTACATTTTTAAAGAATGCATTTCTTCTTGTTCATATCTTCTCAAAAGTCTGTATCTACTCAAAAATCTCACCCAAACAATATTAAATTACATTTTTAAAGAATGCATTTCTTCTTGTTCATATCTTCTCAAAAGTCTGTATCTACTCAAAAATCTCACCCAAACAATATTAAATTACATTTTTAAAGAATGCATTCCTTCTTGTTCATATCTTCTCAAAAGTCTGTATCTACTCAAAAATCTCACCCAAACAATATTAAATTACATTTTTAAAGAATGCATTCCTTCTTGTTCATATCTTCTCAAAAGTCTGTATCTACTCAAAAATATCACCCAAGCAATATTAAATTACATTTTTAAAGAATGCATTTCTTCTTGTTCATATCTTCTCAAAAGTCTGTATCTACTCAAAAATCTCACCCAAACAATATTAAATTACATTTTTAAAGAATGCATTTCTTCTTGTTCATATCTTCTCAAAAGTCTGTATCTACTCAAAAATCTCACCCAAACAATATCAAATTACATTTTTAAAGAATGCATTTCTTCTTGTTCATATCTTCTCAAAAGTCTGTATCTACTCAAAAATCTCACCCAAACAATATTAAATTACATTTTTAAAGAATGCATTCCTTCTTGTTCATATCTTCTCAAAAGTCTGTATCTACTCAAAAATCTCACCCAAACAATATTAAATTACATTTTTAAAGAATGCATTCCTTCTTGTTCATATCTTCTCAAAAGTCTGTATCTACTCAAAAATCTCACCCAAACAATATTAAATTACATTTTTAAAGAATGCATTCCTTCTTGTTCATATCTTCTCAAAAGTCTGTATCTACTCAAAAATCTCACCCAAACAATATTAAATTACATTTTTAAAGAATGCATTCCTTCTTGTTCATATCTTCTCAAAAGTCTGTATCTACTCAAAAATCTCACCCAAACAATATTAAATTACATTTTTAAAGAATGCATTTCTTCTTGTTCATATCTTCTCAAAAGTCTGTATCTACTCAAAAATCTCACCCAAACAATATTAAATTACATTTTTAAAGAATGCATTTCTTCTTGTTCATATCTTCTCAAAAGTCTGTATCTACTCAAAAATCTCACCCAAACAATATTAAATTACATTTTTAAAGAATGCATTTCTTCTTGTTCATATCTTCTCAAAAGTCTGTATCTACTCAAAAATCTCACCCAAACAATATTAAATTACATTTTTAAAGAATGCATTCCTTCTTGTTCATATCTTCTCAAAAGTCTGCATCTACTTAAAAATCTCACCCAAACAATATTAAATTACATTTTTAAAGAATGCATTTCTTCTTGTTCATATCTTCTCAAAAGTCTGTATCTACTCAAAAATCTCACCCAAGCAATATTAAATTACATTTTTAAAGAATGCATGCCTTCTTGTTCATATCTTCTCAAAAGTCTGTATCTACTTAAAAATCTCACCCAAACAATATTAAATTACATTTTTAAAGAATGCATTTCTTCTTGTTCATATCTTCTCAAAAGTCTGTATCTACTCAAAAATCTCACCCAAGCAATATTAAATTACATTTTTAAAGAATGCATTTCTTCTTGTTCATATCTTCTCAAAAGTCTGTATCTACTCAAAACTCTCACCCAAGCAATATTAAATTACATTTTTAAAGAATGCATTTCTTCTTGTTCATATCTTCTCAAAAGTCTGTATCTACTCAAAAATCTCACCCAAACAATATTAAATTACATTTTTAAAGAATGCATTTCTTCTTGTTCATATCTTCTCAAAAGTCTGTATCTACTCAAAAATCTCACCCAAGCAATATTAAATTACATTTTTAAAGAATGCATTTCTTCTTGTTCATATCTTCTCAAAAGTCTGTATCTACTCAAAAATCTCACCCAAGCAATATTAAATTACATTTTTAAAGAATGCATTTCTTCTTGTTCATATCTTCTCAAAAGTCTGTATCTACTCAAAAATCTCACCCAAACAATATTAAATTACATTTTTAAAGAATGCATTCCTTCTTGTTCATATCTTCTCAAAAGTCTGTATCTACTTAAAAATCTCACCCAAACAATATTAAATTAGATTTTTAAAGAATGCATTTCTTCTTGTTCATATCTTCTCAAAAGTCTGTATCTACTCAAAAATCTCACCCAAGCAATATTAAATTACATTTTTAAAGAATGCATGCCTTCTTGTTCATATCTTCTCAAAAGTCTGTATCTACTTAAAAATCTCACCCAAACAATATTAAATTACATTTTTAATGAATGCATTTCTTCTTGTTCATATCTTCTCAAAAGTCTGTATCTACTCAAAAATCTCACCCAAGCAATATTAAATTACATTTTTAAAGAATGCATTTCTTCTTGTTCATATCTTCTCAAAAGTCTGTATCTACTCAAAAAATCTCACCCAAGCAATATTAAATTACATTTTTAAAGAATGCATTTCTTCTTGTTCATATCTTCTCAAAAGTCTGTATCTACTTAAAAATCTCACCCAAACAATATTAAATTACATTTTTAAAGAATGCATTTCTTCTTGTTCATATCTTCTCAAAAGTCTGTATCTACTCAAAAATCTCACCCAAACAATATTAAATTACATTTTTAAAGAATGCATTTCTTCTTGTTCATATCTTCTCAAAAGTCTGTATCTACTCAAAAATCTCACCCAAACAATATTAAATTACATTTTTAAAGAATGCATTCCTTCTTGTTCATATCTTCTCAAAAGTCTGTATCTACTCAAAAATCTCACCCAAACAATATTAAATTACATTTTTAAAGAATGCATTCCTTCTTGTTCATATCTTCTCAAAAGTCTGTATCTACTCAAAAATCTCACCCAAACAATATTAAATTACATTTTTAAAGAATGCATTCCTTCTTGTTCATATCTTCTCAAAAGTCTGTATCTACTCAAAAATCTCACCCAAACAATATTAAATTACATTTTTAAAGAATGCATTCCTTCTTGTTCATATCTTCTCAAAAGTCTGTATCTACTCAAAAATCTCACCCAAACAATATTAAATTACATTTTTAAAGAATGCATTTCTTCTTGTTCATATCTTCTCAAAAGTCTGTATCTACTCAAAAATCTCACCCAAACAATATTAAATTACATTTTTAAAGAATGCATTCCTTCTTGTTCATATCTTCTCAAAAGTCTGTATCTACTCAAAAATCTCACCCAAACAATATTAAATTACATTTTTAAAGAATGCATTTCTTCTTGTTCATATCTTCTCAAAAGTCTGTATCTACTCAAAAATCTCACCCAAGCAATATTAAATTACATTTTTAAAGAATACATTCCTTCTTGTTCATATCTTCTCAAAAGTCTCACCCAAGCAATATTAAATTACATTTTTAAAGAATGCATTCCTTCTTGTTCATATCTTCTCAAAAGTCTGTATCTACTCAAAAATCTCACCCAAACAATATTAAATTACATTTTTAAAGAATGCATTCCTTCTTGTTCATATCTTCTCAAAAGTCTGTATCTACTCAAAAATCTCACCCAAACAATATTAAATTACATTTTTAAAGAATACATTCCTTCTTGTTCATATCTTCTCAAAAGTCTCACCCAAGCAATATTAAATTACATTTTTAAAGAATGCATTCCTTCTTGTTCATATCTTCTCAAAAGTCTGTATCTACTCAAAAATCTCACCCAAACAATATTAAATTACATTTTTAAAGAATACATTCCTTCTTGTTCATATCTTCTCAAAAGTCTCACCCAAGCAATATTAAATTACATTTTTAAAGAATGCATTCCTTCTTGTTCATATCTTCTCAAAAGTCTGTATCTACTCAAAAATCTCACCCAAACAATATTAAATTACATTTTTAAAGAATGCATTTCTTCTTGTTCATATCTTCTCAAAAGTCTGTATCTACTCAAAAATCTCACCCAAACAATATTAAATTACATTTTTAAAGAATACATTCCTTCTTGTTCATATCTTCTCAAAAGTCTCACCCAAGCAATATTAAATTACATTTTTAAAGAATGCATTCCTTCTTGTTCATATCTTCTCAAAAGTCTGTATCTACTCAAAAATCTCACCCAAACAATATTAAATTACATTTTTAAAGAATGCATTTCTTCTTGTTCATATCTTCTCAAAAGTCTGTATCTACTCAAAAATCTCACCCAAACAATATTAAATTACATTTTTAAAGAATACATTCCTTCTTGTTCATATCTTACCAAAAGTATGCAACTACTCTTAACTTACAGCCTAGCAATACTCATTAAGCTTTTTGAAGAATGCATTTCCTTTTGTTCATATATATATATCACTTAAAGCCAATATGTGCTGCAAATATCACAGCCCAGCAATATTCAGTTAGCCTCTTAAAGAATATACATTCTCTCAATCATAATTACTCAAAAGATCTGTTTTGCAAAAGTCAATTGGCCTTTTAAATAATGCACTCCCACTCATTCATATCTACCAAAAACCTTGCATCTGCTCAAATATTACAGCCCAGCCAGAGATTTAATTGAACTTTTGAAGAATGTACTCCCTCTCAAACATATATTTTTGGAATTCTCTATCTGTTGACATTTTATTTTTGAATCCAAAATGTAAACAAAGTAAATTCTTAGAAATTTTTAAGTATCTTATTTTATTTTTTGTCTACCATTATTTCATTATTCTAAACATTATTTGAAGAGTGGCCCAATTTTTTCATTTATTTATTCTGAAGTGTAATTCATATCTACCTGCCTGCAATACAAAGAGACTTCATTAAGAGAAATATGTACCTCATCCCTGTTCCCAATTGTGTCCCCTTTGTGAGAAAAAACATGGTCTGATATGTCATTCCACCATTGCTTCATTGCAGTTATCTTTTTAAGGAATGGAACTATTATAAAAGAAATAATGTATTTCATACTATTTTTAGTATTTATTGCTAAGTGGATAATTCTAAATGAAAATAGAATTATTTTGTTAATATTACTATGCAAAATTTTAAAAGACAAGGAAGCAAAGATGAACTCATCCAAATCATCCTAAATTTTCTTCATTATTTCATTGATGAAACTGCAATATAGGTAATTATTAAATATTTATTAATTTATTTGATGCACATGTTATTGTGCTGTATTAACAAAAGAACCATTCTATTTTCATTTACAATTATTCTCTTGGTAATAAATACTAAAAATAGTATGAAATGCAACATTTTTTAAAACACTGGAGTGGCCTAATAATTATGGCTGGTAGTGTATATGGAAATTTATCAGTCAGCAACAATGTTTGGTATGGAATGACAAAGGGGAAAGAATTTTGTGTAGTGCATTTCATTGTTTACAAGGACTTCATCAGACCAAATTAATGTTTTCATTGATGGAATTAGTTGTGTGTAGGAGGAGGTTATAGAAAAATGCAAGTGCTTAAGATTAGGCATTAACAGGAAATTCTGAAGATGGGCCTGGGTGTGTTGTCTAGTCTTTTTAGTTTTATAACTTTTATTGAATTCTTTTGGATGTGTGTTGTGGTGCAGTGGATATCAGCTCGAAATGAGAAATCAGGTAGCCGAGTTCAAATTCCAGTTGAATTCCTTGCATTCACTTACGTGCAAATACCCTTGGGGAAGGTATTAATCCATCTCTTCCCTCCAGTTATGGGTTAAATAATGGGACAGACTGGATTCTATAGCCTTGGTTGACAATCAGTCTATCACAGAATGTAATGGCAACCCACAGCATGATAATCTTCTGCTCAGTCAGTCATGTCTCTTTCGAGACATGATCGCCTAAAGTGTGTATCACCTATGACTGACTGACTGAATATAATAGTTGAAAACATGATTTAGGCTTCCAGTGGGCACAAAGTAGGGGATCAGTTTTATATTGTTATGAAGTAATAAACTGATCCCCCACTAATCACTACTGAATAATATAATACATTTCTTCCACTCTATGAGTCAAATAATAGGACAGGTTGTATTCTATAGCCTTGGGTGGCAACCAATCTACCACAGAAAGTAATGGCAACCTACTGTGGGATAATCTTCTGCTCAGTAAGACATGTCTCTTTTAAGACATAATCATCCAAGTGTGTATCACGTATGGCACTTAACTGACAGACTGACTGATCCAGATCAGTCAGTTAAGTTCCATACGTGATACATGCTTGGGTGATCATGTTTTTTTTTTACCCATGACTAAATAGGCAGAAAGCTTTCTCACAGTAGGTTGCCATTTATTTCTCCATTAAACTGGTTGCCAACCGAGGCTAAAGAATCCAATATGTTTTTTCTATTTAATTCTTTTATCCAGATCATTTAGTTAAGTGCCATACAGGTTGCCATTTCTTTTGTGATAGACCGGTTGCCAACCAAGGCTATAGAATTCTTTCTGCTCTGCTATTTAACACATAGCTGGAAGGAGAAGAGGTGGATTAATACCTTTCCCTGGAGTATTTGTGAATAAGTGAATGCAACTGAAATTTGAACTTGGCTCTCCAATTTCTCATTCTGAGCAGTTATCCATTACACCACAATGCATATCATGTTTTCAGATATATATATATATATATATGTTTGAAAAGTTATTCTATTGGTGCTGTGTACACTAATGAACTGATAATAGTTTGCTGGGGTGTAGAATCCTGGTGATGGTAACTGAAGTTGGAGGATATTTTCGTTGACAAGGAAGAAAACAAAAATTTTGATTGCCTGCAGATGATCGGCAATGTTTGAGTGACAAGCGCCATCGGCATTTCTCTTTTTGTCTTGTGAATTCTTCATTTGGACAAATGCTTTTTATAAAAATTTTCTGTTTCTTCAGACACTTTTTTAAAAAGTTATGATAATGACTTTGTTTTAGTAATCTGCAGTCATTTTTTAAAATGTTATTTTTATCTTATTTTTATTGCTTTTTCTCTTTTATTTCTTCTTTTCTTTCTTTATCTTATTGTTATTGTTACATTCATCTTTTTTTCTTTCTTTACTTTTCTGTTTTTCATATAAGTGCCTTTTCTTTCTTTATCTCTTCATCTTTATATTGCTTTCCTTTTCTTTTTCTTTTTTACTTTCCCTTTCATTTTTTCTTTCCCTTTTTTCTTTCCCTTTTTCTCTTTTACTTTCCCTTTTTTCCTTTCTCTTTTTCTTTCCCTTTCTCCTTTTTTCACTTTTTCTTTCTTTTTTGTTCCCTTTTTCTTTCCCTTTGTTCTTTCCATTTCTCTTTTGTTACTTTCTTTTTTCTTTCTTTTTCTTTCTCGTTTTCCCTTTTCTTTATGTTCTCTTTCTTTTTTCTTTCTCTTTTTCTTTCCCTTTCTCCATTTTACTTTCACTTTTTCGTTCCCTTTTTTCTCGCTCTTTCTCCTTTTTTACTTTCTCTTTTGCTTTTCTTTCCCCTTTTCATTCCCTTTTTGAATTCACTTTTTTCTCTGCCATTTCTGCTTCTTTTATACTTTTTTATTTTCTCTTTCATTTTTCTCTCAATTTTTCGTTCCCTTTTTTCTTTGCTTTTCTTTTTTTACTTTCCATTTTTTTTATTTTCCTTTCTTCTTTTTTCCCTTTTTTCTTTCTCTTTCTCCTCTTTTACTTTCCCATTCTTTGTTTGTACTTTTTTCCTTTCTCTTTTTTCTTTTCCTTTCTCTTTTTCTTTTTTTATTTTCTTAATGTTTTCTGCAGTTTCCTCAACACATTTTTCCATAGTTTTTTCTCCTTTTAATTTAGTTTATTTTTTTTCTTTATCTTTTTCTATGTGTGGTTTTATACAGGATTTGGGCAATCATGGCTATCCATATTTAATTGCTATACCTTGTTATTCATCATAATAAACTTGTATAACTATATATATACTAGCAGTATAGCCCAGTGTTGCTTGGGTGTAATGAAAACTTTAAAACTAATCCATGGTCTTGGAGCTCAAACTTTTTGGATGTTGGTGCGAAAGACTAAAAAGCAATAGTTGTTTCCAGTCAAAGCAAAACTGTAGAGTGAAGGAAAAATGAATGGATGTAAGTCAAATTTTGATTTCCGATATCGATGTCAAATAAGTTTTCCATTGCAAACGGAAATTTGAAGGCTAAATAAGTCCTCTGAGTAAATGTTATCATGGCTGAGACTAAGAACTACAATTATACCTACTTAGAGCAAAACCCAAAGCAAAAACCAAAATAAAAGGGCTGAAAAACTGATTTTGATCAGACCCAATAGGTTATCAGGGTATCGATTTCCAATATCAGAGTCAAATAAGTCATCCAAGGATAAACTAACCTAAGTAAGTCCATGAAAATTTATTATACCTATCGCGAGTAAAATTGGAGAAAATGAGCCATATTGATGGCTGAATATCAGTTTTTGATCAGATTCGATAGATTATCAGGCGTATCGATTTCTGATATCGAGGAAATTGAGTCGTCTGAGAAGATCTACTAATGTTTAAGACTAAAAACTATAATTTTGCCAAGTTTGCAAATTCTGCAGCAAGAACCACAATAAAAGGGCTGAAATCCTGATCTTGATCAGACCTGATCGGATATTAGAGTATCCATTTCTGATATCGGGGGAAACCATGATCTGACCAGAAGCCTAGAGAATATTTGTGTGAAGTTTGGTGAGAATCAGATTAAAATTGGGAGTTTTTATAAAGGACATACAGACAGAAAGACACATATACACACACACACACACAGACACACACACAAACATCTTGTCTTTTATATATATAGATATATACATATAAGGTATTTAGATCAATAATATCAACATGTTTTTCTATCAAATTTTTAAAAAATTCTTAATTTAATTGTTTTATATTAAAAGTTACTTTGTCAAAGTTAATATTTATTTTTCAGTCACTCAGTCATTTATGTGCCATACATGATACATGTTTCAGTGATCATGTCTCAAAAGAGACAGAACTGTTTGGGAAGAAGATTTTCCTGCAGTAGGTTGCCATTACTTTCTGTGGTAGACTGGTTGCCAACCAAGGCTATAGAAATTAATCTGTCCTGCTATTTAACCCATAGCTAGAGAGAGAAGAAATGGACTAACATTTTCCCAACAATATTTGTGTGTACAGCAAATTCAAATGGAATTTGAACTCTGCTCTCCGACTTCTTGTTCCAAGCCAATATCCACTGCACCATGGTGCACATTTTTACTTCATATTATTTTCTTGACCATCATGGACTGAGCATACAAGCAATAATGAGGTGTTGGAAAGAATGGTAAGAAAAAGGAAATTAATACTGAGCATCAGGAAGAGACAACTGAAGTTCCTGTGACATGCAATGAGGAAGGAGAGCTTGGAGAACTTGACACTGACAGGCCAGATAGAAGGAAAAAGAGAAAGAGGAAGGCAGCGGATAATATATCTGCAGGGCCTGATCAGGTGGATGACGGAAAGGGGGTTGCCAGGAGTAATAGGAGCAAACATACTCAGAGCCACAAGGGATAGGGAGATGTGGAGAACCATGATCGCCAATGTCCTGAAGAGACAGGGTACATAGAAGAAGAAGAAGAAGAAGAAGAAGAAGAAGCTTGACTGTGTATCAACATCAGCGGAAAAGCTGAATATGCATGGTTTGAAGATTCTGCTCTTTATTAGGTGGGTTCAGCTGGGTGCAGTCTATTATGACCTGCTGAAGCTGGCCAAAATCATGATCAGACTTTGAGATTGCACTCACCCGATTGACTCAGTCAATTAAAAACCTAATTGGTCAATTAAGGTTTATTGCTTTCCTTGCCCATGACTGATTAAAAATTTTGCAATGAAACGTGTCCCTTCAAATACAGAGAAAAGAAATCTGAGTCCTTTTACAACCCAAAAGTACACAATTGAAGATATACAAGTTACTTAGAATGGTGTACAATGACATTATTGAACTCTTGGCTTTCATCGTTCTGGTCAGTGTAAATATTCGTTTAATTAATGCTTCCAGAGTGGAGCCAAAATTTCTCTATCAACAGATTAAATTTTGTTGTTATTATTTTAAGAGCATATTTTAAATCCTTTCTAACACGTTCGAAATTTTAAGTAGATTTCATTTTTTGTTTTCTGTCAGCAATTCACACTATGTTTACCTAAGGTAACTATTAAGAAAATGGAGTTGATCAAGTAAAATGATTTTGGGTCTCATAAATTTTCCCTCACTCTTGACTGTCGATCGAGTGATTTCTTTTTCAAATCTCAAAAACTGATCATGAGAGATTTCTATCAACTATAATTGATGCATTTGAACTGAGCACCAAAGAAAAAATGTCTGCTGTACAAGCAGAGATGTGACAAAGTGATTTTGCAACATGACAATGGTAGGCCACATGTTGCAAAATGGGTGAAAAACTACTTAGAAATGCTTGAATGGGAAAACCTACCCAACCAGCCATATTTATCAGACATTGCTCCATCTGATTATTACTTTTCTGATTGATGGCACATGGCCTGGCTGAGCAGCACTTTCATTTTTTTGAAGATACTAATAAAATGGGTTGACTTCTGGTTAGCCTCAAAAGATGTGTTCTTTTTCTGACGTGGAATTCAAATGCTGCCACAGCGTTGGGAAAAAAATTATGTATTTCATACTATTTTTTAGTATTTATTGCCAAGCGAATAATTCTAAATGAAAATAAAATGGTTCTATTTTTAATACTGCACAATAGCAGTATTAAAAATGTTGTGGATTCCGGAGGAGGAACCGCCAAAATAATAAACAACAAAAACCGGTATGGAGATAGAAAGTAGGTTATATTGAATGTAATATACAAACTGGAATGCAAGTTAGTCAATTCAGGATTACTATTTTTTTTTTTCTTTAATCATTTCACCCCGAGCAAGGTGGAAACGCCACTGATGTGCAGGGGGCTACATAAATGTAAAAAGATTAATTAGAAAAGAGTGAGGAGTACAAACTAGTTAGAAAGGAACAATAGAAAGCAGGTGCGATGACAGATACATAGGTGGAGAGAAAGGGAAGATTATACGGGGGTGGGGAGAGAGCTAGAGTCCAGTGGTTAGTAGATGAGTATTGACTTTGCATTTAAATTTCTGGAGGTTGTAGCCGTCAGGAAAGCAAGAATACAGGAGCGAGTTCCACAGGCGGAAAGTGCAAGAAAAGAAGCTGCAGGAGTAGAATTGTCGTCTGCATTTGGCTAACCTGACTGTGAATGTGTGGGACCCAGTTGCCAGTCTGGTTGCACGAGTGAACACCTGTTGAGGAGGCATCAGTGACTTAAGTTCGTCTGAGCAGAAGCCATGAAAGTATTTATAGAACAGACAAAAACATATACAAATCTTTCTTTCATTTTTTGATGATAGGCTTCTTTTTTATTTTTCTGTAGATGATTTTGTTTCCTTCTTTGTGGTTTTAATTTTTCCATAGATATGCTTTCTTTCTTTCTTTCTTTCTTTCTTTCTTTCTTTCTTTCTTTCTCCTTTCTTTCTTTCTTTCTTTCTTTCTTTCTTTCTTTCTTTCTTTCTTTCTTTCTTTCTTTCTTTCTTTCTTTCTTTCTTTCTTTCTTTCTTTCTTTCTTTCTTTCTTTCTTTCTTTCTTTCTTTCTTTCTTTCTTTCTTTCTTTCTTTCTTTCTTTCTTTCTTTGCTGTTGTGCAACTTGGGCTATACGTGAGTTCGAGTCTTTGTCGCCAACTTGTTGTGGATTCCTGGGGAGGAACTGCCAAAATAATGAACAACAAAAACCGGTATGGAGATAGAAAGTAGGATATATTGAACATAATATACAAACTGGAACGTGGATTAGTCAATTCGGGAATACTATTAGTAGAAATAAACATATACAAATCTTGAAGTGAAATAGTATGTCCAAGTAACATATTCTACCTGAGTGAAGCTCAGAGCTAGTCTGGTCTCTGGGTGATTTCGGTATCTGTCGGAAATCTTCGATAACTGTAACAGAACTCTATGAATTACTCTCCACTGTAATCTGCAACTACAACTGAGATTCCAGATCTTCCACTGTTCTCTCTATGTCAGGATTATATATACACTCATTCAAGTCCATTGTCATATACAAAAGGGAGAGATCCCACAACAATGTGCATCAAATGAATTTATAAATATTTAATAATTACTTATATTAGTTACATCAATGAAAGAATGAAGAAAATTTCGGGTGATTTTGGAGTATTTATTAGCCTGTCTGCCCAATTTCATACACAAACCTTGTGTCATCTTGTGGTATGGCTTTACAGGATTTCTCAAATGTTCAAACTGATTATAGATACACTACCAGCCATAATAATTAGGCCACTCCAGTGTTTTAAAAAGACGATGTATTTCATACTATTTTTTAGTATTTTTGCCAAGTGAGTAATTGTAAATGAAAGTAGAATGGTTGTTTTGTTAATATTGCACAATAACATGTGCATCAAATGAATTTATAAATATTTAGTAATTACTTATATTAGTTACATCAATGAAAGAATAAAGAAAATTTCATGTGATTTTGGAGAGTTTGTCTTTGCTTCTGTGCCTTGTAATATTTTGCAAAATAATAATAACAAAAGAACCATTCAATTTTCATTTAGAATTATCCACTTAAAAATAGTATGAAATACATGATTTCTTTTAAAAAACTGGGGTAGCCTAATAATTATGGCCAGTAGAGATATGTTTCTTACCCATTTTTGTAAATAAAACATTACTTTTCATTAAAAACCAGCAAGAACTTTTTCAAGGTCCTAATATATATATACATAAAACTTCCAGTTTGTGTGTTTAAATGACATCACCTTGATTGACTGGAGATTGATTCCATCAATTCTCACCATTAGTTTACTAAGATTAGTTTTGATCAATAAACACCTGAAGAGGCCCTCAGGGTACAATGTCTGAAAAGTTGTTATAATAATGACAGAGATGAGTTTGAAAGTAAATCAGATAAATTATGATAGTTTTTCATATCAGAAATTCAGCCAGAAATTATTTAAGTCTCAGACAAAAGCAACAATGATGATGAAGTTGACAAAGACAGTCATTGAATATTAAAAATTCATTTCAAAGTCTCAGACAAAGACAAGAATGAAATTGGTGTTGTGGAAAAAAAATTCATTGAATATTAACAATATGTTTCAAGATTACAGACCAAGATGACAATCACGATGGGGGAGAGACTAAACAATTGAGGGGATATTTTACTAACACAGGGAATGCATTTTATCTTCTAGATTCAGATTGGGTTTTTCCAAATTTGTCTGTAAATCTTGGGTAGATGACAAACAATGAAGATAATGATAATTCAGTTTCTTCAAGGTATTTTAATTTAAAAATTATAATTTAATAATTTTAATTTAAAAATTATAATTTAACAATTTTAATTTAAAAATTATAATTTAATAATTTTAATTTAAAAATTATAATGCTTCAAAAACAAAACTGAAGGTTAAAAAGCCCATGAGAATATCAAATCCAATTGCATTTACCTAACAATACTAACAACTAAAAATAAAATAAGAATTATCATAAAACTAAATTAGAATAATATTATACTATGTTTAATCTCATTTGTTGTGAAAATCTGGCAGATTGCAGATTTTGTCAAACAAAAACAGGTTAATGACTGAACAGTAGGCACAATATACTGTTTCAATTTTCTTTTATAATTGTGATGATCAGAAATTTTGATAAATATCTTCAATTACAGCTTGAATAAGAGTAGGAAATACTGGCCATAATGAAATTGCAGAGATGCAATTTATAAGGTTTGATTACCAAAGAAGGGGTGCATATTATGCATCGGTAGAAGCATTTTCCCACACTTTCAACTCAATTTTAGTAGTGTGTATTAAGGATGAAGGTGTATTATATTTGGGAAAATATGGTATATCACTTTGCCTATTGCTCGTTTTTTGAAAAGAAGCAGAGGTTTACCCCTTGTTTCCTGTCTAAGATTTGAATGTTGAAATTTTATTTACTAATTGTTATAATTTTTTCTCCTCAGTAGAAGTAGATCAGTCAGTTAAGTGCCATACATGATACATGCTTGGGTGATCATGTCTTGAAGGAGACATGACTGACTGGGCAGAAGATTATCCCGCAGTAGGTTGCCATTGCTTTCTGCGGTAGACTGGTTGCCGACCAAGGCTATAGAACCCAATCTGTCCTGTTATTTAACCCATAACTGGAAAGAATAGATGGATTAATACCTTTCGCAAGGGTATTTGCATGTAAGTGAATGCAGTGAATTCAGCTGGAATTCGAACTTGGCTCAAAGTGTTCTTGTTCCGAGCCGATATCCAATGCACCACAACACACATATAGGCTTGCTTATTGTTCTGTTTATGCAACTTCCTAGTTTTTGCAAGAGGAATAGATGGTTATCCCTTTTTCCCTGTTTAGGATTTAGTGATTTTTTACTTCTAAAATCTACTTCAACTATATACTTCTAATGTCTCCACCAAAACTCTGAAATTTTATGTACTCTTTATTTGTTTATTTTTTTCTCAGTAGGTATCAGGCCAAAATGCCCAATACAGGTGGGGGATACTAAAATCAAGCAGGTACAAAAATTTAAATACCTGGGAAGTGTTCTAACAGGAGATGGAATGTGTGACAGATTGATCCGAAGGTGAATTGGCATGGTGAAGAAAGCATTCTTGAAGTTGAGTAAAGTATTAAGAAACAGGACAATTTCACTGGAAACAAAGAAGAGAGTACTGGATTGCTAGTATTATGCTTCTACCGATGCATAATATGCACCCCTTCTTTGGTAATCAAACCTTATAAATTGCATCTCTGCAATTTCATGTGATGTCAGTTCTTCAATATGGTAGTGAATACTGGACAATATCAGTGAAGATGAAGGAAAAGCTTGAAGCAACTGAAATGTGGTTCTACAGAAGGATGCTGTGAATATCATGGACTGAGCATGTGAGCAATGATGAAGTTTTGGAAAGGATGAAAATGAAAAAGAAATGAATACTGAGCATGAGGAAAATACAGCTAAAGTTCCTGGGACATGCAATGAGGAAGGAGGGCTTGGAGAACCTGATACTAACAGGCCAGATAGAGGGAAAAAGAGACAGGGGAAAGCAGCGGATAACATATTTGAAGGATCTGATCAAGTGGATGACAGAATGAGGTTTGCGTGGTGTAACAGGGGAAAGCATGCTAATAGCCACCAGGGATAGGGAGATGTGGAAAGCCATGATTGCCTACGTCCTGAAAGGACAGGGCACATAGATGAAGAAAGAGGAATCCACATATCTTCCTGATCATTCTTTTTCCTCATCTTCTAAGTGGGAGTAGATATTTATCCATTTTTTCTTGTTTTGGATTGGGCGTCCTGTTCATTCTAAAGATTTCTTTAACTCTATGCTTCTAATGTCTTCATCCAAACTCTGAAATTTTATTTACTATTTATTGCTTTTAGTTTTTCTTCAGTAGGTATAGATAAGTCCGCCTAATGTCCAGTGTAATATATTACCTTGAATGGCGGAAGTAAATGACATGTACATCTGGCTGTACTAAGGTCAACAAAAAAGTGACAATTGACTTAAAAGGTGACAGTCACAAATGATTTGGTTGACAGATGTATCAAGTTGTAAATGATATCATCAAAGTGCAACAAAAAAACAAGTGACTAAGGACTTGAAAAGCAATGGACTGTCAGGTGTAATTGACAGATACGTTTGGCCATAGATTTCTTTTTTCAATCATTTCACCCCAAGCAAAGCTGTACCGCTACTGATGTGCAGGGGGCTACATAAGAGAATTTAAGTTTTAGGCAGGAGGAGAGTGATGTTAAAAACAAACCAGTTACAGGGAGTGTCAGAGAAAGGGCAAGAGAAGGATATGAACATAGGAGTGAAGACAACTGGGAAGGGAGAGAGAAAGGAAAAAAACAAGATACATGGGATGATGTAGAAAGGACTGGAGTCAAGTGGGTAACATATGGGAATTGACATTGCATTTAAATTCCTGGAGGTTGTAGCCATTAGGAAAGCAAGTTCCACAAGCAGAAAGTGCGAGAAAAGAAGCTGATGGAGTAGAATTGTTGGCTGCATTTGGTTGATAACATCAACAAAATGACACCCAAAAAAGCAAAAATGCATGGGAGCTTTAAGATTATATAAAGTCTAGAATTTTTGGCTGAAGAAACAGAGACTAGCTAACAACTACCAATGGCTCTTTTGTAGGTGCAATCTCTCTCCAGCCACCCTCCTGCTCCATATAAGTGTCACTGATGAAGAAAAAAAAATATAAAATCATATTTTTATATATACACTACCGGCCATAATTATTAGGCACACCCCAGTTTAAAAAAAAAAAATGTTGTATGAAAGTAATCATAAGTTCGATGCTAACATATTCTTCTCTAGTATTTGTTCCTTGTGAAACTGACTTCCAAATTTTTCTTTTGAATATACACTACCGGCCATAATTATTAGGCAACCCCAGTTTTTTAAAAGAAATCATGTATTTTTAGTATTTAAAGCCAAGTGGATAATTCTAAATAAAAATAGAATGGTTCTTTTGTTATTATTACTTTGCAAAATTTCACAAGGCAACCAGGAAGCCTTTGCTTTGGACAGCATATAAAAAGAAGAGACTGACATGGGGAAAAGATCACAAAAACTGGACACAAAAACATTACATTTGTGCAGTATTAACAAAAGAACTATTCTATTTTTATTTAGAATTATCCACATGGCAATAAATATTAAAAATAGTATGGAATACATCATTTCTTTTAAAACCTGGGGTTGCCTAATAATTATGGCCAGTAGTGTATGTGTTTTTTCTTGTATGTCCAGATCTAGGAGTATATAACACCAGTTAAATATTTTCCCTGATTTTTTGATGAGAGTCGATGTTCATCCCTCATTTACCGTTTATGATTGGGTGTCAGGTTCCTTCTAAAGTATACTTCAACTGTATACTTCTAACATCTCTGCTCAAACTCAAATTTTATATTCTACTAGCAGTCTAGCCTGGTGTTGCTAGGGTGTAATGAAAGCTTTAAAACTAATCCATGCTCTTGGAGCTCAGACTCAGCCTAAAGAATATTTGTGTGAAGTTTGGTGAGAATCGGATAAAAATTGTGGATTTGTATAAAGGATATACAGACAGATAAACAGACACACGCACAAACATCTTGCCTTTTAATTATATATATTATCGATTTTCTGCACTATTGTAAGAACTGTAACCTTGAAACTTCTGAATATCGTTTCTTATGTCTTTCTCTATGAGTGTATCAAATTTGATTACAATTGGACTACTTCTTCTATAACCCGATTTTTTCGATTATCGCTTTTTGATATTTATCAGGGGTACCTCCCCGACACAAAACCTAGCTAAGAACACTCACAGACGCTTATAGTACAACTGTGTAAATTTTCAAGAAAATCGGTTCAGCAGTTTCGGAGTCTATAGGTAACGGACACACACACACACACACACACACACACACACACACACACACACACACACACACACACACCACACAGACACAGATAGAGTTCCATTTATAAATAAGTTTAGATTTATTTTTTATTTTTTTCACAATAGGTACAGATAAATCCACTAATCGCCTGGTTCACGTTCTTCTCTGATTTTCTAAATGGGAGATACGATCTTTACATTATTTGGACTATTGTCTCATCTTTGTTGGTAAAAATTACTAGAGAAAACCATTAACTTAAAAAATACTAGAGAAAACCATTACGATAAAAGAAATTGAAATATGAGCTCTGGTAACAAAGGGTTACTAAACATTAGTTTTATAAGTACCAAAAATTCAGTTGTTCTTGTCCTTAATGACACATGGTCAGTGGATATAACGTTGGTGAACAAGTAGCAAGCAACTTACAGAGGGAGATAACTCATGACTACCAGAAGAGGTTCTAGGCAAGTAAATAAGAATGATATACCCCAGTGATTGTAATAAAGGGTTTGGTTTGAAATTCTTAGCAGCTGAAGAAGGCCAGAGCATACAACGGCCAAAACATTGTACAAATGAAAACAAAGATGAGGACAATGTAAATTCTGTAAATACTATAAATACTACCTCATCTCAGAAATATAGACAAAGACTGAATGGGAGATATTCATCCCTTGTTTCTTGTTTCGGAGTGAGAATTGTGTTCCTTCTAAAATTTACATTAATTTCATTCTTCTAACATCTCTACCTAAACTCTGAAATTTTATGTATTATTTAACTTTTCCTGAATAGGAATGAATAGGTTTGTTTATTGGCCAATTCATCCTCCTCCCTGTTCTTTTGAATAGGATTAGAATTTTATCCCTTGTTCCATGTTTGGGACTGAATTTTCAGTTCTTTCTAAAATCTTTTAATTTTTTTTCACTCTCAGTAGCCCCTTGCATCTTAGTGGCATTGTTACCTTACTTGCAGTGAATTGATTAAAAGCAGAACAAAAAACAAAAGCTTAATTTAATTTCATAGTTTTGTGTGTAATTAAAACGTCTCAGTTTATTTATGCTTTCTTCTCGTATTTTCAACAAACAACACTCAATGTCTGTGGGCTTTCGAAATGAAAATAAGCAATTCATTGTAAAATCAGTCTTTCATGATTTTACTTTCTCATTCAACTTCAATGTTTGCCCATAAAGGTCATTATTCTCTTTTAATCTGAAGCATTCAGTAAGTCCTGCGATGATGTTGTTATGCTGTAAGCCGTTTGTATTGTTTTTCTTTATTTCATTTTTAATTTCTACCATTAGCTTTCACAAGAGTCTGCTAAACCAAATTCTAATCTTCTTCCTTCAAGAAATTCTAGAGTAATCAAATTTTTCCAAAAGAAATCATAGATTATTCTATTAAATGAGGAAAGTAAAACAAAAAGAGAACAAACGCAGAAATTAAATTGGGACAACAATTTGAATGCTACAGGTTAGAAATAAGAGTGGTGGAATTTAGAGAGGCTTTTTTTAGATATTGGAATTTCCGTAGTGAAAATGAGGAATGTCTTCCATTTTTTTTTTCCAAGGCCTGATCTTAATTTGCTTGGAGCATTTTGATTGGAAAAAAAAAATAGTGGGGAATTAACTAAAGAAGAAAAGTAAGAATAAATGATATTGAAATGACAGAGAAAACTTGAAAAAAATGTAGGAAAAGAAAGAAAGAAAGAAAGAAAAAGCTGAATAGTACAGTAATATAGAGAAAAAAGAAAAAGCAATTAAAGAAAGAAATAGTGATATAGAGAAAGAAGGAAAAAGCAAATAAAAAGAAAGAAAGATAGAAAGAAAAATTTCAAAGTGATATGAATAAAAAAGGAAAAAGCAAATAGAGAATTATAGAAAGGAAAAGGTTTTAAATGGATATAGAGAAAGAAGGAAAAAGCAAATGAAAAGAAAAATTGAAAGAAAGAAAAATTTCAAAGTGATATAAATAAAAAAGGAAAAAGCAAATAGAGAAAGAGGGAAAGGAAAATGTCGAAAGGAATATAGAGAAAGAAGGAAAAAGCAAATAAAAAGGAAGACAGAAAGAAGGAAAACTTTGTAAGTGATATAAAGAAAGAAGGAAAAACAAATAAAGAAAGATAGAAAGAAAAATGTTAAATGGATATAGAGAAAGAAGGAAAAAGCAAATAAAAAGAAAAATAGACAGAAAAATTTCAAAGTGATGTAGAAAGAGAAAAGGCAAATAAAAAGAAAGAAAGATAGACTGAAAAATTTCCAAAGTGATATGAAAGAAAGGAAAATCAAATAAAAAGAAAGAAAGATAGACAGAAAAATTTCAAAGTGATGTAGAGAAAGAAGGAAAAGGCAAATAAAAAGAAAGATAGACAGAAAAATTTCAAAGTGATATAAGAAAGAAGGAAAAGGAGTAAATAAAGAAAAGAAAGATAGACAGAAAAATTTCAAAGTGATATAGAGAAAGAAGGAAAAGGCCAATAAAAAGAAAGAAAGATAGACAAGAAGAATTTCCAAAGTGATATAAGAAAGAAGGAAAAGGCAAATAAAAAGAAAAGATGAACAGAAAAATTCAAAGTGATATGAAAAGAAGGAAAAGGCATATAAAAAAGAGAAAGATAGACAGAAAAATTTCAAAGTGATATAGAGAAAGAAGGAAAAAGCAAATAAAAAAGAAAGAAAGATAGACAGAAAAATTTCAAAGTGATATAGAGAAAGAAGAGGAAAAGGCAAATAAAAAGAAGAAAGATAGTAGAGAAAAATTTCAAAGTGATATAGAAAAGAAGGAAAATCAAATAAAAAGAAAAGAAAAGATAGACTGAAAAATTTCAAAGTGATATAGAGAAAGAAGGAAAAGGCAAATAAAAAAAGATAGACAGAAAAAATTTCAAAGTGATATGAAAAGAAGGAAAAAAGGTAAAAATAAAAAGAAAAGAAAGATAGACAGAAAAAATTTCAAAGTGATATGAAAGAAGGAAAAGGCAAATAAAAGAAAGAAAGATAGACAAGAAAAATTTCAAAGTGATATAGAGAAAGAAAGGAAAAAACAAATAAAAAGAAAGATAGACAGAGAAAAAATTTCAAAGTGATATGAAAGAAAGGAAGCATATAAAAAGAAAAGATAGACAGAAAAAATTTCAAAGTGATATGAAAGAAAGAAAAAGCAAATAAAAAGAAAGAAAAGATAGACAGAAAAATTTCAAAGTGATATAGAGAAAGAAGGAAAAGGCAAATAAAAAAGAAAGAAAGATAGACAGAAAAATTTCAAAGTGATATAGAGAAAGGAAAAAGGCAAATAAAAAGAAAGAAAAATAGACAGAAAAAATTTCAAAGTATAGAGAAAAGAAGGAAAAGGTAAATAAAAAAAGAAAAGATAAAAAAAAATTTCAAAGTGATATATAGAGAAAAGAAGGAAAAAGCAAATAAAAAGAAAGAAAGATAGACAGAAAAATTTCAAAGTGATATAGAGAAAGAGGAAAAAGCAAATAAAAAAAGAAGAAGATAGACAGAAAAAATTTCAAAGTGATATGAAAAAGAAGGAAGAAATAGCAAATAAAAAGAAAGAAAGATAGACAGAAAAATTTCAAAGTGATATAGAGAAAAGAAGGAAAGAAATAGGCAAAAAAGAAAAAGAAAAATAGACAGAAAAATTTCAAAGTGATATAGAAAAGAAAGGAAAAGAAAGGTAAATAAAAAGAAAAGAAAGATAGAAAAATTTCCAAAGTGATATGAAAAGAAGAAGAATAAATAAAAAGAAGAAAAATAGACAGAAAAATTTTCAAAGTGATATGAAAGAGGAAAAGGCAAATAAAAAGATAGACAGAAAAAATTTCAAAGTGATATAGAGAAAGAAGGAAAAGGCAAATAAAAAGAAAGATAGACAGAAAAATTTCAAAGTGATATGAAAAGAAGGAGAAGGCAAATAAAAGAAAAGAAACATAGACAGAAGAATTTCAAAGTGATATAGAGAAAGAAGGAAAAGCAAATAAAAAGAAAAATAGACAGAAAAATTTCAAAGTGATATAGAGAAAGAAGGAAAAGGCAAATAAAAAGAAAGAAAGATAGACAGAAAAATTTCAAAGTGATATAGAGAAAGAAGGAAAAGGCAAATAAAAAGAAAGAAAGATATACAGAAAAATTTCAAAGCGATATAGAGAAAGAAGGAAAAGGCAAATAAAAAGAAAGAAAAATAGACAGAAAAATTTCAAAGTGATATAGAGAAAGAAGGAAAAGGCAAATAAAAAGAAAGAAAAATAAACAGAAAAATTTCAAAGTGATATAGAGAAAGAAGGAAAAGGTAAATAAAAAGTAAGAAAAATAGACAGAAAAATTTCAAAGTGATATAGAGAAAGAAGGAAAAGGCAAATAAAAAGAAAGATAGACAGAAAAATTTCAAAGTGATATAGAGAAAGAAGGAAAAGGCAAATAAAAAGAAAGATAGACAGAAAAATTTCAAAGTGATATAGAGAAAGAAGGAAAAGGCAAATAAAAAGAAAGATAGACAGAAAAATTTCAAAGTGATATAGAGAAAGAAGGAAAAGGCAAATAAAAAGAAAGATAGACAGAAAAATTTCAAAGTGATATAGAGAAAGAAGGAAAAGGCAAATAAAAAGAAAGATAGACAGAAAAATTTCAAAGTGATATAGAGAAAGAAGGAAAAGGCAAATAAAAAGAAAGAAACATAGACAGAAAAATTTCAAAGTGATATAGAGAAAGAAGGAAAAGGCAAATAAAAAGAAAAATAGACAGAAAAATTTCAAAGTGATATAGAGAAAGAAGGAAAAGGTAAATAAAAAGAAAGTAAAATAGACAGAAAAATTTCAAAGTGATATAGAGAAAGAAGGAAAAGGCAAATAAAAAGAAAGATAGACAGAAAAATTTCAAAGTGATATAGAGAAAGAAGGAAAAGGCAAATAAAAAGAAAGATAGACAGAAAAATTTCAAAGTGATATAGAGAAAGAAGGAAAAGGCAAATAAAAAGAAAGATAGACAGAAAAATTTCAAAGTGATATAGAGAAAGAAGGAAAAGGCAAATAAAAAGAAAGATAGACAGAAAAATTTCAAAGTGATATAGAGAAAGAAGGAAAAGGCAAATAAAAAGAAAGATAGACAGAAAAATTTCAAAGTGATATAGAGAAAGAAGGAAAAGGCAAATAAAAAGAAAGATAGACAGAAAAATTTCAAAGTGATATAGAGAAAGAAGGAAAAGGCAAATAAAAAGAAAGAAACATAGACAGAAAAATTTCAAAGTGATATAGAGAAAGAAGGAAAAGGCAAATAAAAAGAAAAAAAAATAGTCAGAAAAATTTCAAAGTGATATAGAGAAAGAAGGAAAAGGCAAATAAAAAGAAAGAAAGATAGAAAGAAAAATTTCAAAGTGATATAAATAAAAAAGGAAAAAGCAAATAGAGAATGATAGAAAGGAAAATGTTTTAAATGGATATAGAAAAAGAAGGAAAAAGCAAATAAAAAAAAATAGAAAGAAAGAAAAATTTCAAAGTGATATAAATAAAAAAGGAAAAAGCAAATAGAGAAAGATAGAAAGGAAAATGTCGAAGGAATATAGAGAAAGAAGGAAAAAGCAAATAAAAAGAAAGAAAGATAGAAAGGGAAATTTACAAGTGATATAAAAATGAAGGAAAAACAAATAAAGAAAGATAGAAAAGAAAATGTCAAATGGATATAGAGAAAGAAGGAAAAAGCAAATAAAGGAAAGAAAAATATATAAAGAAAGAAAAAAAGAAAGAAAGAAAGAAAGGAAAAAGAATGGTATTGTAATAAAGATATTGTAAGAAAATCCCAAGAAAAAAAGAAAATTTTTAAAATGATATAGATAAAGAAGGAAAAAAAAGTAAAAGAAAGAATAAAGTAGATAAAAAGAAGAGAAAATAAAAATAGAGAAACAAATAAAAATAGAAAAGAAGAAAATCGTTTAAAGGGATAGAAAGAATAAATCAAACTAAAGATGATAGAAAGAAAAAGAATGAAGAAAGAAATGAATGAAAAATTAAAAAGAAATGAATAGAGAAATAAACAGAAAACGAATGGAATGAAACAATGGGTAAATGAACTGGAATAAGAAAGAAAAGAAAGATAAAAAGAGAGAAAAAGAAGTAAAAAGGTAAAAAGAAAGAAGAAAATACAGAAAGAAAAAATACAGATAATCTAATTCTTAAGAAAATATAAAAAAGAAAATAAAGGAAAAGAAAAGAAAGAAAAGAAAAACAAAACTTTGTTCATTTTTTTCCTTCATCTATCCAAGTCAATTTTCCTCTCTTCCCAGTTCATTTTTTTTCACCTCAAATTCCATTCTCTTCTACTCACCTAGAATAAGAAATGTTTCGGAAATAAGAACAAAAAAAAAATAAATAAATAAAAGTCAAATGCCAAACAAAACGGATCAGAATAAAAAGAGATCCACCCATCCTTGCTGATTAAACAAGTTTTGGTTCTTTCTGGAACATTTCGAGACACCCATTTCACTTTAAAAATATTCCAGTGTCAAATTCCACAAGCAGAAGAAATGATTGAAAAAGGAAGAAAAATCAAAAAACAAAATGGTGGCTGAAAAACTAAACCAACAAAAAAATATTTTCATCTCCGTTTTCATTGGTTCATTTTTCTCTGGTGAAAAATTAATGGTATTAGTAATTTTAGTAGTCGTCAAATATCTCAATCATTGTTGCTATTATTAGTTTGTGTTATTCTTTGCCCTGTTGCTGATATCATTTGATCAGGAGATGCTTTTATTTATTCATCTAATTTTCATATTTTAGGAGATCAAGTTATAATTGTTTTTCATGCTATCATTGCAATGATGCCAGTTCATCATCATCTTTTGTATTTGCATATAATATTACAATTTGTTTTTCATCATTTCACCACAAGTAAGACAATAATGCAACTAAGACATCAAGGCCTACTAAGAGTGTTCCTTTATGTGTCATGTCTCTTCATCACTTAAGCGATTATGACCCTCCACATTTTCCTTTACCCTGTAGACCATTAATGAGTTTTTTTTATTTCTCCTAAACCCTGTTCTGATGTCCATTAGCTTAAGCTTCTCAAGTATGTTACATGCTGCATATCTATGTTCCTCTTGCCTCTGAGTATCAGGTTTTCCAAGTTCTATTTTCCTCATATCAGTTTTTCCAAGCATTCATTCCTCCTCATCATCATCTCTTGTATTTGCATATAATATTACACTTTGTTTTTTATCATTTCACCACAACCAAGGCAATAATGCTACTAAGACGTGAAAACTTACTAAGAGTGTTGTTCTTTTATGTGTCATGCCTCTACATGATTTGAGCGATTATGACCCTCCACATTTTCCTGCCTCTTGTAGCCCATTAATAAGTTTTGTTTTTGTTTTGTTATTTATCCTAAACCCTGTTCTACTATCCATTTGTTCAATCTCATCAAGTATGCTACATGCAACATTTCTATGTCCCTCTTGCCTCAGTCTATCCTGTGAGTATCATTTTTCCCAAGGCTTCTTTCCTCTTTTCTTCATATCAGGTTTTCCAAGCACTTGTTTCTCCTCATCATCATCTCTTGTATTTGCATATAATATTACACTCTGTCTTTTTTATCATTTCACCACAACCGAGGCAATAATGCTACTAAGACGTGAAAACTTACTGAGAGTGTTGTTCTTTTATGTGTCATGCCTCTACATGATTTGAGCGATTATGACCCTCCACATTTTCCTGCCTCTTGTAGCCCATTAATAAGTTTTGTTTTTGTTTTGTTATTTATCCTAAACCCTGTTCTGCTATCCATTTGTTCAATCTCATCAAGTATGCTACATGCAACATTTCTATGTCCCTCTTGCCTCAGTCTATCCTGTGAGTATCATTTTTCCCAAGGCTTCTTTCCTCTTTTCTTCATATCAGGTTTTCCAAGCACTTGTTTCTCCTCATCATCATCTCTTGTATTTACACATAATATTACACTTTGTTTATTTTTTTTTATCATTTCACCCCCAGTAAGGCAATAAGGCCACTAAGACATAAAGAATTACTGAGTGTGCTCCTTCTTTTATGTGCCATTTTTCTTCAACACTTTAAGTGATTATGGCCTTCCAGGTGTTGCTGTCTCTTGTAGCTCTCAATAATTTTTCTTTTTAATATTTCTCTCAAACCCTGTTTTGATATCCATTTGCTCAAGCTTATCAAATATGTTACATGTTGCTTTTTTCTGTTCTTCTTGCCTCAATCTGCCCTGTGAGTATCAGGTTTCCCAAGCCCTATTTTCACTTTTCCTCATATCAGGTTTTCCAAGCATTCATTCCTCCTCATCATCATCTCTTGTATTTACACATAATATTACACTTTGTTTATTTTTTTTTTTATCATTTCACCCCCAGTAAGGCAATAATGCCACTAAGGCACAAAGGATTACTTGAGAGTGTTACTTCATTTATATGTGGTTTCTCTTTAGGACTTTAAGTATTTATGGCCTTCCAAATGTTGCTGTCTCTTGTAGTTTTCAGTCATTTTTCTTTTTATTATTTCTCTTGAACCCTGTTTTGAAATCCATTTGCTCATGCACCTCAAGTATGTTACATGCTGCATTTCTATGTCCTTCTTGCTGTCCTGTGGACTGTGGAATTCCATTCCACATAATTGCTTCCCCAACGGCTACAATCTCTAGGAGTTTAAATGTAAGGTCAATAGACACCTCTTAACACACTAACTCGCTCCCATTCTTTCAAACACTCTTCCCATCTGCCCAACCTTCATCCTCGGTATCCTTACCCATCTATCACACTCCTTCTGACATCTCCTATATCTAACCACCCCTTTCCCCTATGTAGCCCCATGCGCAATAGTGGCAGTGGAATGCCTTGCTTGGGGTGAAATGATTAAAAAAAAAAAATCAGATTTCCCAAGCCCTTCTTTTTCATTACATGCCTCGGAAATTGTAACAGCCTCTTCCTGATGTTAAGTATAAGTTTCCTTTTCTGTTTCCATTTCTCCAAAATCTTGACATCTTTGGTCCATGGTATACTCAGCATTTTTCTGTAGAACCGCATTTCTGTTGCTTCAAGTTTCTTCTTCATCTTTGTGGAGATTGTTCAACATTCATTGCCATACACAATAAAGAGAGATAAATGAGGTAAACAAATAGAAGAACAGGTTTCAGGAAGAAAGAACATGGCAATTACAATGTTTGATGATTGTAGTCAGCAGGAAAGCAAGAAAATAATTGAGAATTTTTTTCTTTTAATTGTTTCATTCCAAGCAAGGCAGTATTGTCACTGGTGTTCAGGGGGCTACATAAAAGGAGAGTGGAAGGTTACATAAAAGAAGAGTGAAGAGAAAAAGGAACTGGTTAAAAGGGGTGTCAGAGAATGTGTAAGAGAAGGATGGGAATATTGGTGTGAAGAGCAGAATGAAAAGAGAGAAGAACAAAATACAGGGGGTGTTTGGGAAAGGATAAGAGAAGCATGGGAGTCAAGGGAATAAGAGATCGCAATTGATGTTGCATTTAAACTCTTGGAGATTTTAGCTATCAGGAAAGCAAGTATATGGAAGGGAGTTCCACAGGCAAGAAGTGTGAGAAAAGAAGCTGATAGAGTAGAAGTGAAAGCTGCATGTTGTTGTTTTGAGTGTAAAAGGTGGGATCTTATTGCTAGTTTGGTCACTCAAGTAAATTCTTCTTCAATTTCCACTTCTTTTTGTCCTTTTATAGCCTTTTTTTCATTTGCTTCTATTTTTTATTTCTCATTCCACTGTTTCTTCTTTCTATTATAGATTTTCTTTCTTTTTCCTTCTAAGTTTTCTTTTTTTCCTTCTTCTTCCTATTATAATGTTTCTTTCCTTGCCTTCTAAGTTCCTGTTTCTTCTTTCTATTATAATCTTTCTTTCCTTTCCTTCTAATTTTTTCTTTCTTTTTTCTTCTTTCTTTTTCTTTCTTTCCTTTCCTTTTAATTTTTTCTTTCTTTTTACTTGATTCTTTTTCTTTCTTTCCTTTCCTTCTAATTTTTTCTTTCTTTTTACTTGATTCTTTTTCTTTCTTTCCTTTCCTTCTAATTTTTTCTTTCTTTTTACTTGATTCTTTTTCTTTCTTTCCTTTCCTTCTAATTTTTTCTTTCTTTTTACTTGATTCTTTTTCTTTCTTTCCTTTCCTTCTAATTTTTTCTTTCTTTTTACTTCATTCTTTTTCTTTCTTCCTTTCCTTATAATTTTTTCTTTCTTTTTACTTGATTCTTTTTCTTTCTTTCTTTTCCTTCTAATTTTTTCTTTCTTTTTACTTGATTCTTTTTCTTTCTTCCTTTCCTTATAATTTTTTCTTTCTTTTTACTTGATTCTTTTTCTTTCTTTCCTTTCCTTCTAATTTTTTTCTTTCTTTTTACTTCATTCTTTTTCTTTCTTTCCTTTCCTTCTAATTTTTTTCTTTCTTTTTACTTCATTCTTTTTCTTTCTTTCCTTTCCTTCTAATTTTTTCTTTCTTTTTACTTGATTCTTTTTCTTTCTTTCCTTTCCTTCTAATTTTTTCTTTCTTTTTACTTCTTTCTTTTTCTTTCTTTACTTTCCTTCTAATTTTTTCTTTCTTTTTACTTCATTCTTTTTCTTTCTTTCCTTTCCTTCTAATTTTTTCTTTCTTTTTTCTTCTTTCTTTTTCTTTCTTTCCTTTCCTTTTAATTTTGTTTTTCTCATTTGTCTTCTTTTTTTTCCTGTCATAAACTTTCTTTTCTTTGGTTCTAATTTTTGGAGAAAATGTGTAGGAAAAAATTATTTATTCAGATGAATAAATTGAAAAATTATTTTTGTCCTTGAAAACAATTTTTTCTTCTTTCTTCACATTGGATGGGAGAAGGCAACCGCATCTGAAGGTGTGATTTCTCAGCAATGTAAAGCAGCAAAAGTGAAATTGTTTGTTGCAAGGAATTATATATATATATATATATATATATGTATATATATAGATAGATAGATAGATAGATAGATAGATAGATAGATAGATAGATAGATTTCAGCTGGAAAGGAAAGTCAGAACTTGTAAAGAACCTGTCCAACGAGACCTTTATAGTTTTATTACTAAGTTAAATCAAGACTGCATAACTTGTTCTTAGCAAATGAATTGAAATGTTATGGACAACCTATTTGCTCTGGATAATATTCTTTGAGCACACTATTTTTTATCTATTTTGATAAGTTATATTAATTACATAAAAAATTTTTGAATTATCCACCCCATTTTCACAGGTTTGTCAATTTTCCTCCCTCTCTCTCCCTCTCTCTTTCACTCTCTCACTCTCTCTCTCTCTATATATATATATATATATATCTACAGACAGATACATATATCTTCATTGGTGGAACTTGTTGAGGTGATCATTGATATTTCCTCTAGTTTGAAAGAAATCTTATGTTATACTACTGGCCATAATTATTAGGCCACCCCAGTGTTTTAAAAAAATGATGTATTTCATACTATTTTTTAGTATTTATTGCCAAGTGAATAATTGCAAATGAAAATAGAATGGTTCTTTTGGTAATACAGCACAATAACATGTGCATCAAATGAATTTATAAATATTTAATAATTACCTATATTGCAGTTTCATCGATGAAAGAATGAAAAAATTTAGGATGATTCAGATGAGTTCATCTTTGCTTCCTTGCCTTGTAAAATTTTACAAAGTAATAATAACAAAAGAACCATTCTATTTTCATTTGGCAATAAATACTAAAAACAGTATGAATTACATCATTTCTTTTAAAATACTGGGGTTGCCTAATAATTATGGCTGGTAGTGTAGATGTTAATCCACATCAGCAGGCACCACATTGCAGCTTAGGAGACCTCAGTGGGTGGAGAACTCTGGCTTTTCTTTAGGTTCTATTTGTCTCTTCCATTTCTCTTCAGGTGTTTCCGAAGGAATTGGGTTTTTGTGGACTGCTCTTCTCCAATTGGTTCTTTCTGTAGCTTCCGCCTCTCAATTGACCAGACTGATTTCTGTCCTCAGCATGGGGTTTTTGAGCTGATCCTTGAATTGATTACATGTTTGTTCATTTGGCCTCTTGCCATGATGCAAGTATAGAGAAGAGATTTTGGGGTAACCAGATGTCTGGCCTTCAGGTAAAGTGTCTGGCACATGAAAGTTAGTAGTAAGACATGATGATATCTCTACTCTCCATCTTATATATATATAGATTTTTTTCGAAATAACAACATCACTTGAAAAGACACAAAAAGTGTCGAAACAAAATAGCTACTTTTGTAGTGATATTATAACATATCAATGTTATAATTTATTAATAAATATTATATATATATATATATATATATGTTTTATGCAAGGAATTTTTTTCACTTTAACTGAGTAGATTCATGCTGACTTCAAAGTTTCATGAAGATACTTTGATGATGACTTCACTCAATAAGCTGCATTTGACTACAATTATTTATTCAAACAATGTTTATTAAAGAATATAAATATTTTTTATTTATTGAGTTTAAGTAAATTATGACCATTCCTTTTTTTGGCATAACACACAAATTACACACTCCTGATGAAGACTCACTAGTTGATCGTCTTGACAGAGACGTTTTAAATATTTTGGATATTTTGTCCATCAAAAATTGATGTTTTTGCAAATGATAACTTGCAATTTAGAGAGGGAAATAGTAAAAAATATCTGAACTTTTTAAAATGTAAATGTTTTAAATGAAGTTGGTTTTAGAAATGAGTCAATCTAACTTCTGTTAATTCTTTGACTACTCATATATATATATATATATATATATATATATATATATATATAAACTTATTTATAAATGAAATTTTGTCTGTTTGTGTGTATCTGTTACCTATAGACTCCGAAACGGCTGAACCGATTTTCTTGAAAATTTACACAGTTGTACTATAAACATTTGTGAGTGTTCTTAGCTAGGTTTTGTGTTAAGGTACCCCGGATAAATATCGAAAATCGATAATCGGAAAAATCAGGTTATAGAGGGAATGGTCCGAGTTTAATCAAATTTTATACACTCATAGACAAAGACATAAGAAATGATATTCAGAAGTTTCAAGGTTGCAGTTCTTACAATAATGCAGAAAATATATATGGAAGGCAAGATGTTTGTGTGTGTGTGTCTGTTTATTTGTCTGTATGTCTGTATTTTTTTCAGCCCTTTTATTTTAGTTTTTGCTTCGGATTTGGCTCTAAGTAGGTATAATTGTAGTTCTTAGTCTCAGCCATGATACCATTTAATCAGAGGACTTATTTATCCTTCAAAATTCAGTTTATGACGAAAAAAACTTATTTGATATCGATACCAGGAAATCAAAATTTAACTTATATCCATTCATTTTTCTTTCAGTCTATGGTTTCGCTTTAACTGGAAACAACTATTGCTTTTTATTCTTACGTGCCAACGTCCAAAGTGTCTGAGCTCCAGGACCATGGATTAGTTTTAAAGCTTTCATTACACCCGAGCAACGCCGGGCTATACTGCTAGTATATATATATATATATATATATATATATATATATGATAAAAATATAGTATGGCTTATTTAAAAGTGAAAGTGCTCAATATCAGAGATTGACTAAGTGTAAATATAAAAATGGCTACTGAACTCTATAACGAGTGCCAGCAGTCTGTTTTATGCTTGAATACAATCTTCAGAACCCATACACAGTTATATATATACAGTATAACCCGGATATAAGAGAAACCCCGATATAAGAAATAATTTATCTGGTCCCAAATTAGAGCCTGTGCTAATGTATATAAAATAGACCAAACCCGTATATAAGAGTACTTTTATCTGGTCCTGACAACTCTCTTATATCAGGGTTACACTGTATATAGTACACTTATTCACATAAGAAAATGCCTTGAAAGCTGAAAACTATAACTACCAAAGGGGGCACAAAGATGGAATTTGAATTTCCTACATATCTTGGAAATGTATACATAGTGTCTTAAGTGAATATTGTTAATTTGAGATTGCAAGTAGACCCAAAAATCAAAACTAAAAAATTACGTTGATAATAGCAATGAAAATAAAATATACTGACAAATCAGCACAAAGCAAAGAATATTTTTCAACCAATTAGAAAAGCGGAAACCAGATACTTTGGAGTGTCAACCAAAAAAAACAAAACAAAACATCTTAACCTTATTAATCAGTTCTCATTTTATCAGTTATGAATCTGATCTAAACTCATTTTGAACAGGTAAAAATCGATAGAAAATTTACACACTTTGTAATCTAGAAAGAAAGAAAATATAAAACGCAAATATTTATGCTTACTTTAACGTTTTTAAACTGTTTTTTAAAAAATAGTTGTTATTTTACCGTAAGTACTGAAAAAATAATTATAGATATTTTACCTTAAATAGTGAAAAATGTCATTCTTAGATTACCGTAAATATAGAAGTATAGGAAACAAATCCTATCTCATCAATCAACTAACTAAAACACACAAAGTAAAATTGCACACCCACAAAATCGGATTCAAACGACTAAAGACATTTTGGAAAAACCCAGACCAAGAAAAATTCACAAGTCAGTGCGCAATGTAAAATCCTGGATCCTGATTGGATGGCAAATGGAGAATTGATGTGTGACATCGGTCAAACATTTTTTCACATCTAAAGTAAAAATCGTCCTAAGCAACGACGAGGTGTTAGAAAGAATGGCAACAAAAAGGAAATTGATGCTGAGCATCAGGAAGAGACAACTGAAGTTCCTGGGACATGCAATGAGGAAGGAGAGCCTGGAGAACCTGATACTGACTGGACAGATAGAAGGAAGGAGAGACAGAGGAAGGCAGCGGATAACATATTTGCAGGGACTGATCAGGTGGATGACGGAACGGGGGTTGCCAGGAGCAACAGGAGCAAACATACTAAGATCCACAAGGGATAGGGAGACGTGGAGAGTCATGATCGCCTACGTCCTGAAGGGACAGGGCACATAGAAGAAGAAGAAGAAGAAGAAGAAGAAGAAGAAGAAGAAGAAGAAGAAAGTAAAAATACTCGCTGGAGCAGGTCACGTGATCAGATTAACTACTTGATATTCCCTGACCGGTCAAAGTCAAGCATTGGGAGTGGTTAGCTGACGGACCTCGTGGCAATGTAACAAATGAGATTTCAGCACAGTCAGAATGATAGAGGTATCTCGCCACCACGTAAGGAAGAAACTTCAGGCTGAATCGCATTTGTTGCCAATTTTCTTTTCTTCTTTATCCCTCCACGCCACTCGGACGTAAGGGCGCGTCACATATCCATTCTACCTCTTCGTCCAATTTTCTTTATTCATTTCACTCCACGTCGCCAAAGAAAACGCCAACATGGACACTCTGTGTGCTCTAAGTACAATTTCTTTATTTGTTTTACCTTCTCTCTCACCCTGTCAACGACCTACCAAAAAGAGGAAGGGACATAAGAAGACTTTATATTCTGCTACTACACAACCATGAACTCTAAACTTCTGTGGACATTTTAAATACTTACATTTCTCTTTGAACAATTTTAACAACAAAGCTGCATGCATTTCTCAATGATTTTTTCTCACAAATATGTTATAATGTTCAGTTAACAAATTACACTTATAGATTTCAACATCTAACCTTCAACCTTCTGATATTTAAATTGTGGGAACTTCGGACGTAATTGGCAAAGGCCAATTTAAAAAAAAACATTACCGAGGCCCCTACAGAAGGAAAACGGATTATATTACAATAAGAATTGAAAAAATGTTTTTACAGTAACAAAAATAAAAATGATGGTTATTTTACGGTAATAATTGAAAATAAATGATGGTTATTTTGTCATAAATATTTAAAAATGTTTATCTTAGATTACCGTAAGTATTGAAAAAGTTTATTCTACAATAAGTATTGAAAAATGATGTTTATTTTGCGGAAATAATTGAATATGAGAGCTTCTTTACGGTAATAATTGAAAAAAATATTATTTTACGATAATAATTAAAAACATGTTGGTTATTTTACGTAATAATTTGAAAAAGAATGGCGGTTATTTTACGAAAAATATTGAAAAAATGTTATTCTTAGATAACCATAAATATTAAAAAAAAGGTTATTTTAAAATAAGAACCGAAAAAATGTTGATTATTTTATGGTAATAACTAAAAAAATGACGGTTATTTTACGGTAATAATTGAAACAAAAAATGATGGCTACTTCATGTAAAAATACTTGTTACAAAAAAAAATTAATATTTAATACAATAGCCTTTTGCTTTGATCACATTCTTCATTCTGTCCAGCATTGACATCACAAGTCTCTTCAATATATCTAATGGTATCTCCTGCCAAGCAGCTTGTATTTGTTCCCAAAGTGTGTCTTGCGAAGTAACATTAGATTTATCAATTTCTTTTATCCAAAATACCCCATAAATGTTCAATAGGATTGAGATCAGGGCTTTGTGGGGGCCAATTCATATTCCGAAGCCTTCCTTCCTCTTCCTTTTTAGTCAAATAATTCTTACAAAAGTTTGGTTTTTCACCTTGTATTTAATTGAAAATATGAGAAATTTTTTAACTTGGCCATTAAGGTCTCTCTATGTATCTCTTTCTCTTTCTCTCTCTCTCTCTCTCTCCACACACACACACACACGCACACGCACACACACAAATATATATATATATATATATATATATATATATATATATATATATATGTATATATATATATATATAGTCATCCACAGACAGATCTGTTACGCTGTATCACAGCTCATGAGTACGGTTAGACATTCGATTGCTTTTAACCCAGGATTGAAGCCCGACCGATTTGGCGTCAGTCGGCGATTCTACCTATAAGAAGACAGACTTTTAGCGTATGATGTATCATACGCAAATAGCCAGTGTGCTCTAATTCATTACTGAATGAGTGATGCTATATATATATATATAGTACTATGCAAAAGTATGAGAACTAGAACTATTTTTCATTTATGAGACATATTGTCAGAAAATAAACAATTTAATTAAAGTAATTTTATTTGATTGACACAACAAATGCTTTAACAAGAAAAAATACTTGTTACAAAATAAATTTGATATTTAGTATAATAGCTTTTTGTTTTGATCACAGCCTTCATTCTGTCAGGCATTGATATTACAAGCTTCTTTAATGTATCTAATGGTTTCTCCTGCCAAGCAGCTTGTATTTGTTCCCAAAGTGTGTCTTGCAAAGTAACATTAGATTTATATTTTTTTTTATCTAAAATGCCCCATAAATGTTCAATAGGACTGAGATCAGGGCTTTGTGGGGGCCAATTCATATTCCGAAGCCTTCCTTCCTCTTCCTTTTTAGTTAATTCTTACAAAGGTTTGGTTTTTCGCCCGGTATTTAATTTCAGTGAGGTTTTTAGGAAAATCACCCCTGTTCTAACACTTTTTCACACTACCGGTAGTGTTCAAAAGTGTTAGGAAAGGGGTGATTTTAAACTTTATTTTGATGCCTCATAAAAGATAAAATAGTTCTTGTCCTAATACTTTTGCATAGCACTGTATATATACTAGGTGCGATTGGTAAATTGTCGCAGTTATCTTGATGCCTCATAAAAGATAAAATAGTTCTTGTCCTAATACTTTTGCACAGTACTGTATATATACTAGGTGCGATTGGTAAATTGTCGCAGTTATCTTGATGCCTCATAAAAGATAAAATAGTTCTTGTCCTAATACTTTTGCACAGTACTGTATATATACTAGGTGCGATTAGTAAATTGTCGCAGTTATCTTGATACCTCATAAAAGATAAAATAGTTCTTGTCCTAATACTTTTGCATAGCACTGTATATATAGCTGTGTGTTTGTGTGTCTTTAAAACGTTTAAAATTCACAGCCTTTATAAAGTTCAGGCATTAATGTCTGAGTCACAACAAACTCGATCCTCAGATTCCGGAATATGGTGATCAAATTTATTGCGAATTTTCGTGTTATCTCTTCCCAAAAGTCAAACACCTACACTCTTATGCTTATAGAGAGGCGTACTGAAGTATGACATTCTGTTCATCGGCATAAAGCCCGAAGACAACAATTCAATCGTTGACTGAATTCCTATTTCCTATATAAATAATCCTTTCATTTTATGAGCACTATATGCTAGTACATATATATATATATATATATATATATATATATATATATAATGGCTTCTTTTTTCTCTTTTAATATTGTATAAATCACTTCAATGTTTATCTCTCCAAAGACGTTTTGATTATATTTCATGGCGAGATGAAAAACAAAACACAAGATTCTTTTTGTCATTTTTTTTTACTTTTTTGTACAATGGAGAAATTCTTTATGTAAAGAAAATAGCTTATCTTTTATTCTCTTGTGATGCTTGAAGAATAATATCTCCAAAGCTAAAAATATCGGATTAATTATCGTCTTTCGTTACTTTCAGAGGTATTCTGTTAGATCTTCAATTTACTGATACTGGAACAAGTTTTACCATTCTCTATAGAATATTTAGATTTCTCTGACAACATCAAGTGCATCAATTTCGAAGTAAGAAATATTTTGCAGAATTTGAACTGTTAAAATACTATATAGGGTATGATGGGTAAACTGTCGTCATGTTATGTGTTTAACTTAATGCAGGAGCGTTGTTTGTTTTGATTTTTTCGACTACAGAGTATAGTAGGGTCAGTTGGGCACCGTTTGTGAAAAAACAGTAACATGACGCAATTCAATGTCAGAAATTTGGAAACGGCAAGCTGCATTGCTTGGAATTCGTGACAAAAGCTTCAGTACAAAAATTTCAGCGTTTTTGTTTTTGCTTTGTTTTAAATTAGAAGAAAGACAAATGGAAATTCAAAAAGCAAATGAAGAAAGACAGATGGAAATTCAAAAAGCAAATGAAGAAAGACAGATGGAAATCCAAAGCTTGAATGAAGAAAGACAATTACAACTGCAAGAACCATTACTAAAATTAACAATCAACACACAAGAAAGGAATTTTTTTTTTTTAATATCACCCCAAGCAAGGCGGTAACGCCACTGATGTGCAGGGGGCTACATAAGAGTGAGAAGATTAGAAAAGAGAAAAACCGGAAACAAGGGATAAGCCTCTTCATCTGTTCAATAGACGTGGGTGGAGTGTGAACCGGGCGATAGTTTAGTCTATCTACTCCAATTGAAAAAAAAACATAAAACAGTGAGAAGAATTAGAAAATAGATAAACCGGAAACCGCATCCTAAACAGGAAACAAGGGATAAGCCTCTTCACCTGTTCAATAGACATGGGTGGAGTGTGAACCGGGCGATAGTTTAGTCTATCTACTCCAATTGAAAAAAAAAACAAAAAACAGCGAGAAGAATTAGAAAATAGATAAACCGGAAACCGCATCCTAAACAGGAAACAAGGGATAAGCCTCTTCATCTGTTCAATAGACGTGGGTGGAGTGTGAACCGGGCGATAGTTTAGTCTATCTACTCCAATTGAAAAAAAAACAAAAAACAGTGAGAAGAATTAGAAAATAGATAAACCGGAAACCGCATCCTAAACAGGAAACAAGGGATAAGCCTCTTCATCTGTTCAATAGAATACGGAAAAAGAGGCGACGTTTTTGCAAGACGCTGTGTGGAATACGATCGAAACCTTTAAGTACTCTATTGATGAAGACAAAACTTTTGGAGAATACTGCACGCGATATGAAGCCATTTTTAATTCCGATTGTCAGAACTGGACAGAAAAGAAAAAGTTAAGACTTTTGCTCAGAAAATTAGGAGCGGAGGAATACACTAAATGTGTAGATTATATTCTGCCAAAGAAGACAAACGATTTAACGTTCAATGAGGTAGTGACATGCCTCACTGAGCTATTTAGCCCAACAATTTCTTTGTTTCACAAAAGGTGGAAATGCTTTAATCTCGTGAAAGACAAAAACGAAGACTATTAAACATTCGCAGCCATCATCAACAAACATTGTGACGACTTTAAATTAGCTGATCTAACCCCAGACAACTTTAAATGCCTTATATTTGTCTAAGAATTAGTCTCTGCTAAGGACAGCGAAATGCGAAAACAAATGCTTACCAAACTCCAAAATGAACTAGGTTTAACGCTGCAAAAACTATCAGCAGATTTCCAGAAATGCCTAAGAATTAAAAAAGACAGTGAAGATATTGAAGAATCAGGAGTCGCGCATATTCCTAATTTAAACAAAAGTTTACATTTTTCACCCTTCCCAAAAGTAAAATAAGAATTTAATGACAAAATTACAAGATATAAGACGGCTAGTAACAGAAATAAAAAAGTAAAAGTTAAGGCTATTGTTCAGGAAATTAGGTACGGAGGAATATACAAAATTTGTAGACTATATCCTGCCAAAGAAGACAAACGAGTTAATGTTCAATGAGGCAGTGACATGCCTTACATGGCTATTCAGTCCAATGATTTCACTTTTTCACAAAAGGTGGAAATACCTCAATATCATAAAAGGTGAAATCGAGGACTATTCAACATTCACCACAATTGTCAACAAGCATTGTGACGACTTTAGATTAGAAGAGCTAACTCCAGATAACTTAAAATGCCTTATATTTGTTCAAGGATTAATCACTGCTAAAGAAAGTGAAATGTAGAAAAGAATTCTTACCAAACTCCAAACCAGGTTAATGCTGCAAAACTATCAGAAAAAAGCCAAAAATGCCTAATATTAAAAAAAAAACAGTGAAGATATTGAAGTATCAGGAGTCGCGCATATTCGTAAGTAAAACAAAAATTTACGTTTTTCACCCTCCCCAAAAGTAAAACAAGATGTTAATGACAAAATTACAAGACAAAAAAAACAACTAAATTGAATGACAAAATTACAAGATATAAAGCAACTAGTGACAGAAATCAAATAAAAAACACCCCCCATCTGCATGTTACAGATGTGGTGGATTGCATTAGTTTAGAGATTGTCGGTTCAGATACAAAAACTGTCTATCGCGTGGAAAGATGAGACACAAGGTAGCTGTATGCAGAAACAAAACTCAATCTGCTAAAGTTGAATATGAAAACCAACATAACACGATGAAATATGAAGAACTTGAAATATTAAATAAGAAGATCAAACTACAATTAGATTCAGATTCGGACTTAACATATGGAAGAAACTGAATAGGCCAACCATGTTCTTCTTCTTCTATGTGCCCTGTCCCTTCAGAACGTAGGCGATCATGGATCTCCACGTCTCCCTATCCCTTGTGGCTCTTAGTATGTTTGCTCCTGTTGCTCCTGGCAACACCCGTTCCGTCATCCACCTGATCAGACCCTGCAAATATGTTATCCGCTGCCTTCCTCTGTCTCTCCTTCCTTCTATCTGTCCAGTCAGTATCAGGTTCTCCAAGCTCTCCTTCCTCATTGCATGTCCCAGGAACTTCAGTTGTCTCTTCCTGATGCTCAGCATCAATTTCCTTTTTGTTGCCATTCTTTCTAACACCTCGTTGTTGCTTGTATGCTCAGTCCACGATAGCCGTAGCATTCTTCTGTAGAACCACATTTCGGACGCTTCCAGTTTTGTCCTCATTTTCGATGATATTGTCCAGCATTCACAGCCGTATTGAAGAACTGACATCACGTAGCAGTCTAACACTCTTTTCTTCGTTTCTATTGAGATTTTTACACACTCAAAAATTGCTAAATCGGTAACAGGAAAACGGATTAATTTCAAAGGTGAAATAATCGTGAATGTGAAATTTCTGGGAAAAAACAAAAAATTAAAAATATACGTTATGAAAAGCACACATAACCTGGCACGAATGGACTGGATGCAGAAGTTTAATGTATAGGATTTACCCATTAACTCTTGTTGCAAAATAAATAAGTAAATAAATAAATAAAAAATAAAAAGTAAAGAGCGTGCCGACAAAAGCTACGAAATTGAAAGATGGATTCTCAAGCGGTTTAGGTCGAGGTAACAAAGTCGCAACAAAATTCGAGCTAAAAGAGAAATATAGAAAGAATGTACAACCAGTATTTATTACACCTGTAGTTCCGAAAAAAGCATTCAAACCAGGTGAACAAGTTTACTTTAGAATGTTAAAAAATTATGTGGCACATCGGGAACCTGGAACAATAATAAACGGACTAGAAAATGCGATATAGGGAGAAGAATCTACCCATAAGAGACACACAAACCAAATAGAGAAAAGAATTGAGAAGCCAAGCTCGTCACCCTCAGAAAACGATGTCGCGATGGAAAAAAAATTGAAGCCGTTGAGAATCAGAGAAAACAAACGGAAAAATATATTAACTCCTCCCAAAAAAAGAAGCTAGGGAGGGGAGTGTTGTGGAACCTCCCCTTTGTATATGATAATGGACTCGACTGAGTGTACATATACTCGTGCCATAGAGAGAACAGGAGTCGCAGCCGGCATTTGCCGCTGTTACTACGACACTGTCAGCCCTCTACCTTCGAGTAGAGGGCGTTCTCTGCTTCCGAGTAGAGAGCACTAACCCAGTCGTGGTTCCGCCGAGGGGCAGAATCACGACTCGGTAAAAATAGACAGACGTTTTTTAGCTCGGCTATATGGCCGGGAATACCCACTATAAAATAACCATGTGTCACATCTAGCCTTACCGTCGCAGCCGGCATTTGCCGCTGTTACTATGACACTGTCAGCTCTCTGCCTTCGGGTAGAGGGCGCTTTCTGCTTCCGAGCATAGAGCACTAACCCAGTCGTGGTTCCGTCGAGGGGCAGAATCACGACTCGGTAAAAATAGACAGACATTTTTTGGCCCAGCTATATGGCCGGGAAGACCCACAATAAAATGACCTTGTGCCACATCTAACCTTGCGTGGAAAGGTTAGTAAATATCGTCGCAAGCGGCATTTGCCTCTGCTACTATGACACTAGCAGCCCTCTACCTTCGGGTGGAGAGCCCTCTCTGGGCCCTTCGGGTTGGGAGAGCGCTCCCTGCCTTCGGGTGGAAGGCACTCTCTGCCTTTGGGCAGGGGGCACTAACCTAAAGCATTAACGCCAAAGGGTAGAATCACGATTGGGGAAAGATAGACAGATATTTGTAGCCCGGCTATATGGCCGGGAAGACCCACATTAAAAATACCTTGTGTCACATCTCGCCTTACGTGGGAAGGTGGGTAAATACCGTTGCAGTTGGTAGTTGCCTCTGTTACTATTGACTCTGTCAGCTCTTTGCATTCGGGCGGAGAGCGCTCTCTGCTTTCGAGCATAGAGCACTAACCCCAGTCGTGGTTCCACCGAAGAGTAGAATCACGACTGGGGAAAGATAGACATATTTTTTGCAGGGCTATATTGCCCGGAAAACCCACATTAAAAACACCTTGTGTCACATCTCGTCTTACGTGGAAAGGTGGGTAAATACCGTTGCAGTTGGCAGTAGAGAGTATTCGTAGAGATCCGTTACAGTTATCGGAGAGTACCGGAATTGATACGTAAGTTACCGAGAGATACCGAACTTACCCATAGGCTACCGCATTAAAAGTCAGACTAGCTCTGAGCTCCACTCAGCTAGAATAATGTACACGGGTATACTATTTCCAATTGATTCACTTAAAGACTAGTATATATTTATTTCTTACTAATAGTATTCCTGGATTTACTAACTTGCGTTCAAGTTTATATATTACGTTCAATATAACCTACTTTTCTATCTCCATATATGTTTTGTTGTTCCTTATTTTGTACGGTTCCTCATCCGGAGTCCACGCCAAATTGGCGACGAAGACTCAAACTCACGTATACACTGAGTCGCCACAACACTTACCTAACACTATCTCGAGGGAATCCCCACACCTCCGCTCGGGACAGACTTTCCTTGAGAGTCTTCACCCTTTTAGCTTTATCGAAACTGAGTTGAAAGACTTAATGCAGTCATTAAGCCCCTCCCAGCATCTATTCTCAGTAACCGCCCCTACTAGTTCACTCTGCACTAATCTAGTTAGCATTTGCCGGATATCCGCCTGTCCAGTAAAGATAGATTGAACTTTCAGCGTACAGCCATTTTAGGCCTAGCGCCTAACGCCATCCGAGCATATACAAGTCTATGATCCGAATAGCTAAACCAGTGTAACATAGAACAATTTAGCAAATCTAGATCGACCCTTCTCACTAACAAGTAGTTGGCTACCCGGGTAGACGGCCACTTAAGCGCCGATCTCCACAGCTCCCGCCCTGTGAAATCAACCCAATATCTAGCGACAAAACTATTCTTGACGATCTGACAAACCGAGGTACGATCGCCCATTTATCTATAGATCCAAAATGGCATTCCAGTCAACCGTTACGACTAAGCGCGACAAATCCACCAGGAAAGTTCCCAGCCTACGGTAAAAGAATCACGCGTTCCATCTGGTCGTTGGGCACATAAACCGTAACGATCCGAAACGAACCATTGTACATGGAAACATCAATCACGACCGACTGCTTACCGACTTGCATCGACATGGAAAAATTCCACCCTCGCACCAAGGGCATGTTTAACCAGATTGGAAACAGCTTTGGTCTGCTAGTCTCTGTATGCTGAATAGGCAAGAAAGTCGCTAGACAGCACACGAGTATCAACTTCGCAAACAAAGTGAGTCTATTAGATCGAAAACACATCCAGGGAAAAAGACAAATTCATTAAGAAGGCAGACCACCTTACTCCGATATCTGAAACCATTCGCATTCAAACTAGGCAATTTTATAGACATTTTTATATTATATCCTTAGAAGCATACTAGACGGAAATCTGCGTGGATCATTGTCTCTGGCTGATAGTGCTGATATCGGATGTAATTAGTCCGTCTACAACTATAACGCCGACGTCCGTCGAGAAGGTTAGCTTCAAAACCCTATAAAAGTGGGATGGAGAAGTAACGGGATCCTTCCTGAACATAACTGGACTAACTTTTTGAGCTCAGGAGACTCTATTTGGGCTATTTAGAGTTTTGGATATAAAACTATATAAGTTGAGTTTCTGTTTGAACAACCGATTCCAGTGGCTGGTGTGACTGCTCGAGCTACTGCTGCTGCTGAGGCTGTTGTTTTAGGTGCTCCTGTTGCTGAACTTATTGGTCTTGCTGCTCCTGTTGTTGCTGTTGTTGTTGTTAGAAGACCTCATTTATTTGCTGCTTCATTAATTTTGTTGGTTGCTGCTTCTGCTGCTCATATTGTTGGTTCTTTTTTGGAGCTGATGTTCCAGATTGTTGTTTGTTGATGCACCTGTCGCTGCTCTTCTTATTCACGTTCTTTTGGTTGCTAACTCCGGTGTTGTTTCTGGTTGCTGCCTGGTTTTTAGGCGGTACAGCCTTTTTCAGTGGAACATCCTGCTTTAGAGTGGGAGCTGCAGACTTTTTCCACCCCCTCACTACTTTCGTTCATTCACTAAAGCCATTGGTGTCCTAACCAGGTTTTTCCGCTCCCGCTGCTTCTTTTGATGTTGTTAATGTAGCTGGTGTTGCTGGAAAGGTGTCGAGTTCTTTCCGGGGAACGCATTGGACAAGTGCCTTGTGGCATCACAGTCCCAACTGTGGAAGGCCAACTTTCAACAATGATATACGTGGATTTTTTCTCACAGGTGCGTGTGTTAGGGATGTTTAAAAATTCCTTTTGGGTCATTGTCAATATCACGGCAAAGTCGCCGGTAGCAATACACGCTTTACTTTTTATCTCCGAAGCATCTACGACTTGTTCGTACTTGGCGAAAAACACCCCCATAAACATCTTGGGTAAGGTAATCCAGGTCTTCCGGGTGCCAATGTATTTGGTCTGCAACCTCATCTATTTCGTGGTATGAATTTTTCCAGTCAAAGACATCGTTGCGTCCTCTGTCGCCAGCAGGATGTCACACACGGTGTGGTAATATTTTAGCTGCAATATTGAGGTTCTTTAGCGCCTCCTCCATAACATCCCTTTTGACTCCGCTCAACTTCCTCGACTTTACGTTCGTTGGATATCGTCCTTGTTGCGACTGCCTCCATTACAGAAGGCACGGCCAAAAGTTCATTGCCTGAAATGAAATCTTTGTACTGCCCCTCCAGGGTATTATAATATTCACGCTGTTTCTTTTTGGCCAGTTTGCCGCCCATGTCAATGGGCTTGCGGTTGTAAGTGTTGGTTCTAAATGGTAGGGATATGGAGCGGTCGAAGTCTCACTACATGTTCGCAATACAAAAAGAAAAAAACATAAAAAGCTATCACATACACGAAAAGAATTGATGAAAATAAAACAAAATGCTGTCAATAAACAACGTAAAAAAATAAATAAAAGTTTTCGAAGTAAAGTTTTGCTTGAAGAAAAAAATAAACAGTAACAATAAACAAGATAAAAAATTAAGTTTTCAAACTAATGCTTTGTTTAAGAAAGAGGAACTATCAAAATCGTTGAAATAACACTGAAAAATCAAATGCAAAAGAAAGAGAATTAAACTAAACTTAATTGAAATTGGTTTTCATAAAAAAGCAAAAGGAAAATGAAAAAAATTAAGTAACTACTGTAAAAATCTAAGAAACAAATATAAGAAAAAACAATTTCAAACAAATCTATCGCAAGAATAAGCTTCGACGGTCAGAGTAAACCGAAAATGTCTGTAAAGGGATAAAAACAATTGTGAAACCTCCTACACCAGGTAAAATATCAAAGGTTTAACGAAAGACTGGTTAGAAAACAAGAATTGGTCATATTTATAATAAAATAGTTCGCTCTGGATCGATTTAAAATTAATTTATTAATCTTGAGTTTCTTGGCTTGCACATATTTTCCCAATTTTTAAGTATTCCTTTTAAGGAAGATAAATATTGCTGATTTTGACGTTGAGTTTCTGAAATTGCATCTTTAAGAGGTATTTTATCGTCTGTCAGTTCAAAGAATATCGCACGACTCATACAGCGTCTCTAGTAGGATAATATATATGAAAAAAAAAATTCATATAATACAAAAAATGATTTGCTTTCTGTGAGCCGGTCAATGGGAATAAAAAAGAAAGCATTTTCATTGACAGTACTTGAGTCTATACGCACTTCGACGTAATGTAATGGTTAACAAGCTTGTCTCGCTAGAAATCAGTGAGTTCGATCCTCAGTGGGTGCTCCATCTACGCCGCAAATCTACTCCGCACGAGGAAAATCACCACTATTTAAATCTATTAGCATTTCTCTACAATTCTTAAACGTTGCTACACACACACACACACACACACACACACAATTATATATATATATATATATATATATATATATATATATATATACATATATAAAGTGCAGGTATTTATGTATGTGAAAGTGTATGTATGTATGTATGTATGTATGTGAAAGTATGGAGATATATATATGTGCGTGTTTGTATGTGTGTGTGTGTCTGTGTGTCTCTCTACATATATTCATGAAATTCGTTATGAAATAGATTAACTCCAGTAGATATAAATAAATATACTGTTTAATTATAAAAAGCACAGTATTTTCTTAAATACGTGTTTCCATTAAAAATACTTTTTTAAATTTATATATATATATATATATATATATATATATATATAAGTAGGGGAGATTAAGTTTTCTGTTTCGTCATGCGATTTGAATTACAAATGCTGACACGAAATTTTTTATCCTTCCACATTTCAACATCCAACCTTCAAACTTCTGATATTTGAATTCTGAGGACTTAGGACGTGTTTGCCACAAGGCCAATTTGCCAAGCATCACCGACCCCTACACACACTCATACACACACACACACACACACACACACACACACACACATATATATATATATATATATATATATATGTGTGTGTGTGTGTGTGTGTGTGTGTGTGTGTGTGTGTAAATATGTTTACATAAATTTTTGGTTTTAGTTGAATTGACAATCGCTAATAGGACTACAATTGAGAAGGTATAAAAGTTCATTAAGAAAAAAATGGCAAGCTTTCTCTTCGAGTCTAACTTCTGGCTAAGGAACAAACATTTGAAATCAGTTTAGGCTTCATCAAGATTTTTTCCATTGCTTGATAGAAACTGATGCATTTATTTCTATTTCTTTATTTCTTTTTCGAGATTGATATATTTAATTTTGTTTGATTTAATTTCACTGGGTCGGATATTTATCTGACCTTTCAATCAATCCCCTATCTATCACCTCCCTATACATTTCCCACTTTTTTTTTTTTAATCCGATTCATCATGCAGGGACTTGTTTTATTCGTTACAAGGGAGTTGAGAAATATTCCTGGATAAGAAGTAATTTTACTAGAGAAGGAAAGGCTTTGTTTGAATTTTGATGTGTTTGTGTGATATCTGGCGTCTCGACATTGGAAAAAAATAGTTAGGAATGATCTTTTACAAAGACGAAAACTGAACATTTGATATTTTCTTGTTTAGTTCATTGCTAAGCAGTTATATAAATAAATAAATGAATAAATGAATAAATAACATCTTGCAGAAATTATTTTATTTTCAACCTGTATTTTTGTTTTTCGTCAGAGAATTCTTACCAATGCCATGACTGAGTGGAAGCCTCGTACATAGATTTTCGATTCATAACAGATAGTCTTTTTTTTCTTGTTTTTAATACAATTTAATCTTTTTTTAAAATGTGAAAGAAACAACATTTTCTGTCAGTTTTCAATCTTGACAGGGCAGACACTATGAAAAGTCCAACAACGCTAGAGAAACCTTACACATCACACAATTTTAAATGAAAAAAAAGAAGAAAAGTTCTTTATTTCATTTAATTGTATTTAATGGATTCGCTGGACAGTATCAGCTAAGGAGTGGGATTAGTGTTTGAATAACATGATTACGAGTGTGAAAGACTTTTACTGAAAGTAGACTTACAAGGGGCTGCAGAGAAGAAGTAAAAAAGAAGATAGAAATTCATATACATTGAGAGTAACTTCAGCAAATATCTTTATTTCTCAAAAAGATCTCCAATACTTTTTAGAAATATTTCTTTCTCATGGGATTAATAATAAGAGGCCACCAGTTTAATCTTTGAAAGGAATATGGATTTTCGATAGATTTCAATTTGAAAAAAACAAACAAACAAAAAAAAAGCTCACAAAATTTCTATCTCTGTATCTATGTATATGTTTGAGGAATATGTGAGTGACATATTAGGGAGTGAAAATCTAAACTTATTTATAAATGGAACTTTGTCTGTGTGTGTGTGTGTGTGTGTGTGTGTGTGTGTGTGTGTGTGTGTTACCTATAGACTCCGAACCGATTTTCTTGAAGATTTACACAGTTGTACTATAAGCGTCTACGAGGGTTCTTAGCTAGGTTTTGTGTCGAGGTACCCCCGATAAATATCGAAAATCGATAATCGAAAAAATCGGGTTATAGAAGGATTGGTCCGATTTAATCAAATTTGATACACTCATAGACAAAGATATAAGAAACGATATTTAGAAGTTTCAAGGTTGCAGTTCTTACAATAGTGCAGAAAATCGATAATATATATATATATATATATATATATATATATATATATATATATATAAGGCGAGATGTTTGTGTGTGTGTCTGTTTATTTGTCTGAATGTCCTTTATACAAATCCACAAGTTTTATCCGATTCTCACCAAACTTCACACAAATATTCTTTAGGCTGAGTCTGAGCTCCAGGATCATGGATTAGTTTTAAAGCTTTCATTAAACCCGAGCAACGCTGGGCTATACTGCTAGTGGTTAATGAATTTTAATGCCTCGAAAACAAAACTGCTCCCCTTTAATCACCATAGAGAAACTTTTCTGCCAGCATTAGTCTAGCTGATGCAAGTCTCCTAGAAAGCCACACACTGCACTTCACATTTTTAACCGACTCAGAGTGGAACGACTACATGGAGTCTATAGTGTAGAGACAGTTGGCCATGCCTTGTACAGGTCACTTCCAAACATAGCCGACAATCCCAGCATTTAAAGGTATCAGATCGTTGAAAATTTGGGAGAATGGATTGAAAGTATAAAAGTGCTTTGTTTGTAAAATAAGTAGATTTATTTCTTCTTCTTCTATATGCCGTGAACCTTCAGGACGTAGGCGATTATGGCCCTCCTCATCTTCCTATCCATTGTAGCTCTTATTACCCATTCTCCTGTGTTATGTAGGAAGAAAGTATTGATACCGACAGGTGTGATCGAACGCGAATCTCCGGGCATCAAATGTATCGGTTGAATAGATTGTGCTACAAGAATCACGTGAACATAAATGTTAATAGATAGATCACTCAGACAGAGGTTTGAGTGTGTTCCGGAGTTCTAGTGTAGTGTTCAAGTGTATACTGGGTATTCTGTGTATTCAGTATTCGGTGTTCCGTTCTTCCGGTGTTTTCGGTGTTCTGCAGCATTATTGTGTACCAGCAGCATAGCCCGGCGTTGCTCGGGTGTAATAAAAGCTTTAAAACTAATCCATGGTCCTGGAGCTCAGACTCTTTGGACGATGGCAAGAAAGACTAAAAGTTTCCAGTTAAAGCGAAACCGTAGACTGAAAGAAAAATGAATGGATGTAAGTTAAATTTTGATTTTCTGGTAGCGATATCAAATTTTCTGCACTATTGTAAGAACTGCAACCTTGAAACTTCTGAATATCGTTTCTTATGTTTTTGTCTATGAGTGTATTAAATTTGATTAAAATCAGACAACTCCTTCTATAAGCCGATTTTTTCGATTATCGATTTTCGATATTTATTGGGGGTACCTCGACACAAAACCTAGCTAAGAACAATCGCAGATGCTTATAGTACAACTGTGTAAATTTTCAAGAAAATCGGTGTAGCCGTTTCGGAGTCTATAGGTAAAGGACACACACACAGATGCACACACAAAGTTTCATTTATAAATAAGTTTAGATTATTCGAAGGATTTGTAAGTACGCTAACTTTACGCCAAGATCAATCAGTCAGTTAAATGCCATACGTGATACACGCTTAGGCAATCTTGTCTCAAAAGAGACATGACTGACTGAGCAGAAGACTATCCAGCAGTAGGTTGCCATTACTTTCTGTGGTAGACTGGTTGCCAGCCAAGGCTATAGAACCTAATCTGTTCTGTTATTTAACCCATAACTGGAGAAAAAACGGATTAATACCTTTCTCAAGGGTACTTGTGCATAAGTGAACGCAAGATATTCAAGTGGAATTCGAACTCGGTTCCCCAATTTCTCGTTCGGAGCCGATATCCGCTGCACTACAAAACTTGCAAATTGTGAATTACCAAAAGCTCCCTTCAGATTAAGGTAACGAAACCCAATATTATAAAATACTGTCCCCGTTACACAATCTATCTGTTCAAGTCCATCGGTTATGTCATTCGTTGTTTTCCCAGGTCTCTTTTCTCCTCTATTGGTCCCCTCTTTCCTCATTACAAGTCCCAAAACTCTCAGCTGTCTTTTCCTGACATCAAGTATCAGTTTCCTTCTCGTGTCCATCCTCTTCAAAACCTCGTCGTTGCTCATATATTTCATCAGTGGTATCCTCAGCATCCTTCTGTAGAGCAACATTTCATTTTTTTTCAAGTTTTCTTTTCATCTTTGATGAGATTGTCCACCAGTCACTGCCATATTGAAGATAGTCATCCAGCGCTTCCTTCTTTGTTCTAGCGAAATTTTGTCTGTTTTTTAATACTCTACTCAGCTTCTGGAATGAATCCTTGGCATTCAGATTTCCATATCATACTTTCCGTCCACTGTTAGAACATTTCCCAGGTATTTAAATTTCTACACCTTTTTGATTTTGGTATCACTAACTTGTAGTTGGTATTTTGGGCTCCTCTTTCTACTGATTACCATGTATTCAGTTTTTTGTAGTTTATATGTAATCATTTCCGCTTTCTTTAACTACTTAGGAGATCTGTATCTGCTATCAGCACTTTACCATCTGTGTATCATATATTGCTCAGATTGTAGCCACCAATGACAAATCCTGGTAGGACTTCAAGAGTTCTCAGAATTGTCTCGCTTTATAGGTTGAATAGATCAGGCGAGAAGACACATCCTTTCTATATTTGTGTATCTGCTGAACTCGTTTCCTGTCCGTATGCAGGCAGTTTGCTGCCAGTACAGGTTCTTGAATGCTTTAAGTTCATTCTCGAATATTACAATGTTCCCAAGCGTCTCTATCAGGTCTTTGTATCGTACTTTGTCAAATGTCTGTCCGTAATCGATGAAACACAGGTACACGTCTTTTTGTATTACTATAGCATTCTCTGTATAAATATCGCGTTCCTTGTTCCATGGTTATTGACGAAAACAGACTGTTCTTGTCATATATCTCGTTTGATTTTGTTGCGTTCTCTGTTCATCCAAATTCGGATAATGAATTTTGTTACCTCATTAAGCTAATTGTTCAGTAAAGTTCACCTTCATTTGCCCCTGGCTTCTTAGGCAGTGCTATGAAAATTGATCTAATTAGGTCTTTCGGGATTTCGCCACTGTTGCAAATTTCATTTATAATTTCCGTGATTTTTGTTTACGCCGAACTCGTCTAAGGCTGCCAACATCTCTGTTAAAATGCCGTTTGGCCCTGCTGCATTGTTTCGATTCCATTTGGCCAGTGCATCTTTCATTTCGGATTTAAATATTTCTGCTTTGTCGGTGCTTCTGTGTATTTTCGGTTGATCACTGTCGTGGAAAAGAAAACATTTTCCTTATTTTGAACTTTACTTCTAAATTAAAAATGTAATACTGTTGCCATATCTGGTCAAGCGCCATAGCAGTTCGTGTTAGTGTTTCCGACAGGCTCCAAAGGCGAAACTGTAACGTCATTAGTCCTGACCTGGCAGCTCGAGTCCAGCCATTTTCTCATCGGCAGGATGTGGCTTCCCTCTGATTCTTGTACAAATATTTTCATGGCTTCTGCTCCGACGAATTTAGGACACTGGTGCCCTCTCCACAAGAATTTACTCGGGTAACAAGACTCACAGCAAAGTCCCACCCTTTTAAGGTTAGATCAACCAAATGCAGGTGACAATTCGACTCCATCAGCTTCTTTTCCCGCGCTTCTCGCCTGTGGAATTCCCCTCAATAAACTTGCTTTCCTGACGGCTATAGCCCCCAAGAATTTAAATGCAAAGTCGATTTCCATCTCTAATCCACTTAACTCCAGCTCTTTCCAAATCACCCCGTGTATCTTGTTCTTTTACTTTCTCCCTACCTTCGTAACTGTCTTCACTCCTGTGTTCATATCCTTCTCTTGCCCTTTCTCTTTCTCTCTCTCTAGCTGGTTCGTCGATGTCTTCACTATTTTCCTGTCTAAAACTTTAACTCGCTTATGTAGCCCCCTGCACATCAGTGGTGGTACTGCTTTTCTTGGGGTGAAATGATTAAGAAAAAAAAGAGAGGGTTGAACCAAATAATAATTCGTTCATGCAAAGAATACTGCTATCACAGTGATTCTGCTAAATATTTCAAGATCCTTGATAATATTTTAAAAGAATCTCGCCCTGTGACACGGTTTACATTTTAACTTTTGATTCTTTCATACAGACGTATTGAAAAGTCTTCTTCCAATATCGAGTCTTGAATCTCTGGTTCTTCTTTCCGGCCTACAAATTTAAATTTATTTTTTTTAACTTCCTGTGTATGCATATATTTTGGGGCTTCTTCCAGTATAGAAATTTTATACCATATTTGAATTAATAATTTTTATTTTCGATCGTTGCTGAATAAGCGAGAATTTTTTCAGTGAAATGGCCATTCAACGAATGTAAATTTCGGAATATTTGACATAGTATATAAATATTTGGTTCTGTAAATAAATAATACTATTTACATCGAGCCATCCAGCTTGATCAATTTTAATATTAATAAAATAATAATAGGGGATTTTACTTATTTTCTCATAATTTTTGGATTTAAAATATTTATTTACGCTCTCACACCACGATTAAGCACTATAGAGAAACGGTAATTTCAAAAAAAGCAGTAGCTACTCACGCGTTCAGTCAGTAATGCATTTGAACACTCTCGGCTATTGGTGTGTGTTTACATTGTATATAACACGCTAAATTCCGTCTTACTTTACCGAGAATTGATCGCCGACTGCTGCCAATTCGGTCGGGTTTCAATCCTGGCTTGAAGCAATCGGATGTCTAACCGTACTGATGAACTGTAATACAGAAAAACAGATCTGTCTGTAGCTAACTACACACACACACACACACACACACACACATATATATATATATATATATATATATAGTATCGAGGCAGTAGATATTTTTTAAACATATCTTGTTGTTAAATATAACAGACAATGAATGCTAGTATGTTTGATCATGAACTGTTCTAAACATCGTATTTTGGCTTTAATTTCAGGTAAAAATATAGTAAAAAATTGTGCAATATTTGGATAATTTTTTATTATGCTGGTTTTAAGCTTTCGGCTCACATGGGCCATCTTCAGAGAGGTTACAGGGACCTTAACGTAAAGACATCCACCTTCAAAGATGATATTATCTTGTGTTGACATAAAACATTGCTATGCAACAATAACAGTCACCGAATAGCAGACGCAGTTCGTAAATTTGTAAAGCGGTTCTATGACGTCACTGCGCGTGAGCGACCGAAATGTTAATATAATCATATGTCTAAATGCAATGTAATGTGTTGTGACCAGAATGAAATGTGATTTTATTAAGTGTGGGTTGCTTTGATTTAATGTAAATGACCTCCAGTTCAGACTTCTTCCGATCTTTGGCAAAGTGTTCGAATCCATTATCAACGCCGAAGTCGTTCAGCATCTCACAGCCCACAGGCTCCTCTTGGACAAACAATATGGCTTCCGATTCATGAGGTCTACTGCTGATATACTAACGACCATCACCAAGTATATTTACCAAGCTCTCGACAAGAATGGTGATGCCCGAACCGTTGCCTTGGATATCTCTAAAGCGTTCGACAGAGTCTGGCATGCTGGCCTTCTACGGAAACTGCGGAGCTATGGTATAACTGGACATTTGTTGGACCTAATCCAATCATTCCTCTCTAGCCGCACATTGAAGGTGGTATTAAACGGACATGCCTCCCAGAACAACCAAACAGACGCGGGTGTCCATCAAGGCTCTATCCTAGGTCCTACGCTGTTTTTGATCGACATCAATAATCTCCCCGATGCCATAAGATTCCAAGTAGGCATGTACGCAGATGACACCACAGTTTACTCTAGCCTCGATCAAAAATCTGGTGTGGGCGACAGGGCGAACTTCGCTGCCGAGCTTGAAAAGGACCTCCAATCCGTAGTGGACTGGGGTAAGAAATGGTTTGTAAATTTCAATTCTTCCAAAACAAAGATGCTATCAATTAACCACCATAGACAACCCCACCTACCCTCCATTAGCATGGAACAGGCTTGCCTCCCAGAGAGTAAAACACTACGCCTGCTTGGCCTCACACTCTCAGCGGACCTCAAGTGGAATGACTATATCGAATCCATTGCTAAATCCGCTGCTATGAAAGTCGGTTCTCTGTGCAGGGCCCAGAAGTTCTTTCCGTCTGAATCTATCCTGCACATATATAAATCTACCATCCGCCCGTGTATTGAATACTGCTACCACATCTGGTCGGGTGCCCCTGCTATTCTCCTCAGGGTTCTTGACAAAATACAACGGAGAATCTGTAATGTGATCGATACCGACTTGGCTGACCGGCTGCAGTCGCTCTCTCACCGGCTTGACGTGGCTTTCCTGTGCCTATTCTATAAATACTTTCACGGCTTCTGCTGCGATGAACTTAGATTACTGGTTCCCCCTAGGTACGAATTTGCACGAGATACTAGATTAGCAACTAGGTCTCCCCTTTTTACA
>JBBBDQ010000748.1:1470000-1485000 GCA_037127315.1 Ascarosepion bandense | reverse complement strand
CCGTTCATACCGTCTGATATACTTGATGGTGATGTCGTTGAAAGACAACAAAAAATCACAGTATTTGTTGAATTTTTTATCGGGTCTAAGCTTTCGGCTCACATAAGCCATTATCAAAGAGTAAATATTAACACACAGTAAACATAGAACATTTAAGCTATTAACAATAAAGATAATTGAATTGAATATATAAGTCCATCCCTACCGTGGCGGATGGCCGAAGACAGTGACAAAATAGTGGTGTTATGGTCCCTGGTCTGATTACAGACATTTGAGTACGTTGTTGGAAATATCGAAATTGATTGTATTCAAACCATATATATGTATAAATTCATATGTCCATTTAGAGAATGTATCTCTAACAACCTCAATAATATCTACATCGGCCACACCACAAATTCGCTCTCACGGCGTCTGACGTTGCACTTAAATAAAAATTCAAATATATTCCGTCATTTAGAACAACACGGTTATCAACGCACACTTCTGAGAAAAACGCTTGTTGATAACACGTACATACTCAAACAAGAAAATAATAAGCAGAAACTAAAAATCCTCGAAGCACTCTACATTAAACAATTTAAACCTGGTTTGAATACAATCAATTTCGATATTTCCAACAACGTACTCAAATGTCTGTAATCAGACCAGGGACCATAACACCACTATTTTGTCACTGTCTTCGGCCATCTGCCACGGTAGGGATGGACTTATATTTTCAATTCAATTATCTTTATTGTTAATAGCTTAAATGTTCTATGTTTACTGTGTGTTAATATTTACTCTTTGATAATGGCTTATGTGAGCCGAAAGCTTAGACCCGATAAAAAATTCAACAAATACTGTGATTTTTTGTTGTCTTTCAACGACATCACCATCAAGTATATCAGACGGTATGAACGGATCCTACACAAAATTAATAGACAAAACTTGTCTATACTATTCAATGAAACCTGCATTAATATATATATATATATATATATATATATATATATATATATAATAGATATTTATGCATTACACCCTAATCTTTATTCGGTAAAAATTTCATTGTTGATCATGCATTACTTTTTAAGTAATACATATATATTTATGTCTTTGTTGTTTCCGTTCCTTATATTATGGCCGCTACTGTATATATATATATATATATATATATATATGGTTGTGTGGGTATGTATTTTGATGTTATTGTTGATATGTCCCGCTCTCACTACACTTGACCGATTAAAAGTTTACTTTTCCTCGTCTACCAATTATGACCTCAACCTTATGACACCCGCCGAAATAAATTTTACTTTATAACCGCCATAGATGATACATTGAATTTTAAATCTGGTCATAGCACATTACATTGCATTTAAATGTATGGTTCTGTTATCATTTGGAGCTCTTACGCGTTGTGACGTCATAGAACCGCATTACAAATTTGCGAACTGCGTATGCTATTTTTGGTAACCTTTGCTGTTGCTTAACGGAGTTTTATGTCAACACAAGATAAAATGGTCGCTGATGGTGGATGTTTTTGTGTTAACGTCCTTGTAACCTCTCTGACGATGGATCATGTAAGCCGAAAGCTTAGAACCAACTTAATAAAAGATTATCCAAATGTTGAAGAACTTTTGTATTTACCTTCAACTGAAATTAAAGCCAAAATACGATGTTTAGAACGGATCATGATTAAAATAATAGACATTCATTGTCTCTTATATTTAACAATATATATATATATATATATATATATATATATATATATATACTAAAAGTGCAGCCCTGCGTTGCTCGGGTGTAACGAAAGCTTTAAAACTAATCCATGGTCCTGGAGCTCACACTCTTTGGACGTTGGCACGAAAGACTAAAAAGCAATAGTTGTTTCCAGTTAAAGCGAAACCTTAGAATGAAAGAAAAATGAATGGATGTAAGTCAAACGTTGTTTCCTGGAATCGATATCAAATAAGTTGTTTTCGTCGTAAACTGAATTTTGAAGTCTAAATAAGTCCTCTGAGTAAATGGTATCATGGCTGAGACTAAGAACTACAATTATATCTACTTAGAGCCGAACCCGAAGTAAAACTAAAATAAAAATAGCTGAAAAAAAATACAGACATGCAGGCAGATAAACAGACACAGACACAAACATCTTGCCTTTTCTATATATTATCGATTTTCTGCACTATTGTAAGAACTGCAACATTGAAACTTCTGTCTTTGTCTATGAGTGTATCAAATTTGATTAAAATCGGACCACTCCTTCTATAACCCTATGTTTTTGATTATCTATTTTCGATATTTATCGGGGGTACCTCGACACAAAACCTAGCTAAAAACACTCGCAGACGCTTATACTACAACTGTGTAAATTTTCAAGAAAATCAGTTCAGCCGTTTTGGAGTCTATAGGTAACGGATACACACACACACACACACACATAGACACACACACAGACAAATTTCCTTTTATTATATAAGTTTAGATTTGTTTTTTTTAAAAGTCGATTAACATTTGTGGAACACGTTCACAAACTTGAGAGATGTTCACAGTCAAATTGTTTTAAGATATATTTAGGCTAAAAAAGGTTATTTGATTTGTTTTATTCCTTATCCTACTAAATAAAATGGTGTCATTATCAGAAGAGACGATTGTTGTTGCATCATTTTAACTCCCGATATTATTGATTAAAGAGAAACATGTTGAAGTCAAGTGACTTGCCCAGGCTGTTCTTTCAAGCAATGCAATCGGTCATTTTCAATTCGGTCTTTTTTTTAAATTCTTCAAGCACTAACAAATACACCAAAAACAATTTAAGGCCTGAATGGATACCTCGAAATTGAAATAGTTTTCGGAATAATAGCGCAATTTCAGGAACCGGAACTTTGGTTTTATCATTGCCACGAGAAAGTTCCTGTTTGTAATGAAGGCAAAAAGATGGTGAAAAAAAAAACCCCGTGAAAATGAGAAATAGCCAAATTTGACTTGCTTAACTTCTTGCAAAGACTAATGAGATATCCCTTGCAGATTAAGAGTAATTTGCCCAAAAGTTTCAGGAGATACATATTAAAAAAAAGAAATTATTCTTCAAAGGAATGCTAGATTATTCCAATGATCTATAAGTATTTATTTCCTGTAGAATTTTGGTTTTCAAAGGAATTTATTTTGTTATTTTCAATCTTTAAAGTTTTCTTTTAGCGATTTTGTTTATTTCTGTGTTTCGTCGAAAAAGAACACAGGTGCGTCCGAAAATTCCGACTGTAAAATAAATGACATCAATATTATTGTCAATATTGTTGTCATTTTGTTCTATTCTTAATTCGGAAATTTCAATTATAGGCTTGTTAATTATGTATGTATGTATGTATGTATGTATGTATCTATCTATCTATCTATCTATCTATCTATCTATCTATCTCAGTATGTTCATTATCTATCTATCTATCTATCTATCTATCTATCTATCTATCTATTAGTCTGTTCCTATCAGTTTCTCTGTTTTTTATCCATCTGTCTGTTCATATCTATCTATCTATCTATCTATCTATCTATCTATCTATCTATCTTTATTAATCGTTTCATCCCAAGCAAGGCGGTACCGCCACTGATGCGTATGGGGCTACATAAGAGAGTTAAAGTTTTAGGTAGGAGGAGAGTGACGAGAAAGACAAAACAGTTACAGGACGTGTCAGAGAAAGGGCAAGACAAGGATGGGAACACAGACGTGAAGACACTTGCGAAGATAGAGAGAAAGGAAAAGAACAAGATACACGGGGTGATGTAGAAAGGACTGGAGTGAAGTGGATAAGTGATGGGTATTGACATTGCATTTAAATTCCAGGAGGTTGTAGCCGTCAGGAAAAGCAAATGTACGGAATTATACAGGTGGAAATTGCAAAAAAGGAAGTTGATGGAGTAGAATTGTCGGCTGCATTTGGTTGATCTAATTGTAAAATGGTGGGACCTTGTTGCCAGTCTCGTTGCACGAGTAAATTCTTGTGGAGGTGGCACCAATGACCTAAGTTCATCAAGGCAGAAGACATGAAAATATTTGTAGAATAGACAGAGGGAAGCCACATTCCGCCAGCAAGAAAGTGGCTGGAGTCGAGCTGTTAGGTCGGGACAAATCTATCTATCTATCTATCTATCTATCTATCTATCTATCTATCTATCTATCTATCTATCTATCTATTACTGCTTCTATCTATCTATCTATCTATCTATCTATCTATCTATCTATCGTTTCTACATATTTATGTCAGTCAACTCATCATCCTTCTATCTATCTATCTATCTATCTATCTATCTATCTATCTATCTATTATTTCTACATATTTATGTCAGTCTACTCATCATCTATCTATCTATCTATCTATCTATCTATCTATCTATCTATCTATCTATCTATCCCAGTCTGTTCTATCTATCTATCTATCTATCTATCTATCTATCTATCCCTAGTCTGTTCATATCTATCTATCTATCTATCTATTTATCTATCTATCTATCTATCTATCTATCTATTGTTTCTACATATTTATGTCAGTCAACTCATCATCCTTCTATCTATCTATCTATCTATCTATCTATCTATCTATCAGACCACTGGCCCAGAAATAATTCCTTTTGCTCCCCTTGCTGATCTTACTCCTGAATCCTCTATTTACTCATGTCCATACTTCCCCAAAATGTGTAAGTCTGCTGATGGACTCAAGCGATACCTCAGAATTCTTGGGGATGATGTTCCTACTGCAGCCGCTCCGGGGGATCACTTAGAATACCACATCTATCACATACTATGCAGGTTTCTTTCAGGTCTTAAGAGCCGTTTTAGATCGCACGACCTAAAGGAGCAGATGGAGGAAGAGAATAAGGGGATGGCGCTCGTCTGACAGACGGAGCAATCTGTTCATGATCTATCTATCTATCTATCTATCTATCTATCTATCTATCTATCTATCTATCTAAGCGTGTGTATGTGTGTGCGTGTGCATGTATAATTAATGTAAAGAGGTCTGTCAACTGAGTAGTATTATTTCAGCCATGTCGACTTTCAATTTTCGAGAAGACATTATTTTAATATCTTTACTTTCCAGGGTCATTTGCAAAGCAGAAGGGAATGGCCCTGTAGAGATTGCAAAGACTTCAAGGAACTTCGAAATCGGAATGACTGAAATAAAACTGTTCAGCTAAGTGACAAATCTATCCTTATCTTGAGACTCTTCTCTGATAAACAGTATGGCTTCCGCTTCACCAGGTCTACTGCTGATATGCTCACGACCATCACTGAGTATATACACCAGGCCCTCGACAAAAACGGCGAAGCCCGAACTGTGGCCCTTGACATCTCTAACGCGTTTGACAGTCTGGCATGCTGGCCTTCTATGCAAGCTGCAGTGCTATGGTGTAACTGGATAATTGTTTGACCTAACCCAGTCCTTCCTTTCAAACCGTACAATGAGGGTGGTATTGAACGGACAGACTTCCCAATACTATCACATGAATTCGGGTGTCCCTCAAGGCTCTATTCTCGGTTCTACGCCTTTCCTTATCTATATTAACGATCTCCCTGATGTAATAAGATCCCAAGTGGGCATATATACTGACGACACTACTGTTTACTCTTGTTTCGATCAAAAATCTACCGAGGCTGTAAAAGCAAAAACTCGCTGCCGACCTTGAAAAAGACCTCCAATCCGTGTTGGACTGGGGTAAGAAATGGCTCGTAAATTTTAATGCTTCCAAAACGAAGCTGCTATCTAATAACCACCACAGACAATAGTTCATCTCGCCCATTAACATGGATCAGGCTTCTCTCCCTGAAAGCGAAACACTGCGCCTCCTAGGCTTAACTCTCACACCAGACCTCAAGTGGAATAACCCTATAGAATCCATAGCTAAATCCGCTGCTAAGAAAGTCGGTTCTCTGTGTAGGGCCAGGAAGTTTTTCCTGTCCCAAACAATCCTGTACATATACAAGTCTACCATCCGCCCGTGCACTGAGTATTGCTGCCATATCTGACCCGGTGCTTCTGCTATCCACATAGGTGTCCTCGACCAAATCCAACGGAGAACCTGTAACGTGATCGATCCCGACTTGGCAGCTAGGATACAGTCGCTTTCTCACAGTGTGGCTTCCCTGTGTCTCTTCTACAAATATTTTTACGGTTTCTGCTCCGATGAACTTAGCTCACTGGTACCCCCTATATACGAATTTCCTCGAGCCACAAGATTAGCAACTAGGTCGCATTCTTTTACTGTGAAACCAATAAATTGTAAACGCCAATTCTACTCCAGCAGCATCTTTTCTCGAACTTTCCGCCTGTGGAATTCTCTTCCCTATACATGCTTTCCTGACAGTTACAATCTCCAAGAATTTAAATGCAAAGTCAATAGCCATCCCCTGTCTCACTAACTTACATCCTCTCTTCCATGCTTTTCTGCATCCACCCCACTCTCATCAGTACACTTTTCCACCTCCTACTGTCTTCCTGACACCCCCTGCAACCTGTCACTCTTCATAACATTCCTTCTATGTAACCCCCTGCACAACAGTGGCAGTACAATGCCTTGCTTGAGGCGACACAATTAAAAAAATAATGTCGAGTTCTTTATGAAAAAACAATCTGCTTGCCTAAAATATCTTTCTACTATTCAGTTCAGTTCCATAGGCGATACACGCTTTGGGCGATCATGTCTTGAAAGAGACATGACTGACTTGTCAGAAGATTATCCCGCAGTAGGTTGCCATGGCTTTCTGCGGTAGACTGGTTGCCAGCCAAGGCTATAGAACCCAATCTGTCCTCTAATTTAACCCATAACAGGAGGGAAGAGTCGGTTTAATACCTTTCCCAAGGGTATTTGTGCATGAATGCAAGGAATTCAACTGGAATTCGAACTCGGATGAAAACCCCGCATTAAACACCATTAAAGTTTAGCATTATATATATATATATATATATATATATATATATATATATTGTGTTTATTTCATCATCACCATCATCATCTAGGTGCTGTGTCTCTTCATATAGGCGATCATGGTCCTCTACTTCTCCCTATCTCTTGTCGCTCTTAATACTCCTTCTCCTATTATACCAGCCAATCCCCGCTCCACCATCCATCTGCTCAAGTCTGCCAAGTATGTCATGCGCTACTTTTGCTTTGTCTCTCTTCGTCTCTATCAGTCCCGTGAGAATCAGGTTCTCTAAGCCCTCCGTCCTCATTATATATCCGAAAAACTTTAGCTGTCTTTTCCTCCTGGAATGCATCCTTGGTCATGCCAATGCGCCTTCGGATCTCCGTATCACACATTTCGTACTCTATCTGTTTTTTTTTCTTCTTTTAAATCCCTTGTCCGTCTGTTTGATGGACTCATTTTCAACTCATGTGAATTATGTAAACAGTCAATTATGTGTGTGTCGTTAATGATAATATTATTTGCATACACGAGGGCACATATAGATGAATATATAACAAATAAACAAAATAAGATTAACATTAAACAAATTTTAGTAGAAAAGGTGCAGGCTGTTGTAATAAAAAAGAAGCAGACAACATTATATAAATTCTCTTTCTGCATAATCGAATGTATAATTAAGTGTGTTTAATATATAACAGAACAAACAAACAAGACTAAACAAAAATTTGTTTACAGATACACACACATACACACACACATACACACACACACACACATATATATATATAAATTATAGTGTAGAACATGTACAAATTATAATCTACTACAAAAGTGTACATTTTGTTTCGACATTGAAATGACAATGTCTAATCAGGTAGTAAACGCTATATGTATATAAGAGAGAATGCCAAACCCGCAAAAACGGAAAGGCTAATCTAAAATTGTTTATTATAAAATATTAAATAGATAAAGATAGCGAGCTCAGTAGGTATTATCCAATATATATATATATATATATATATATATATATATATATATATATATATAAATTTGTTTTCTAATTAAAAATTCATTGCGACACGGAAATTTGTGTTTCGTGATTTTTATTTAAATGTAATAAACATTACTTTTGTTATTCATAGATATGGGAAGAGATAGAAATTTATCTGTGTGTTCAATTTAACTAATCAGAATAGTGATTCACTTTGAATTTGAAAAATTATATATATATATATACTGTTAAATATAAGAGACAATGAATGTCTGTTATGTTTAATCATGGGCCGTTCTAAACGTCGTATTTTGGCTTTAATTTCAGTTGAAAATTATGACAAAATTCTCCAAAATTCGGATAATGTTTTATTAAGTTGGTCCTAATTTTCAACTGAAATTAAAGCCAAAATCATGATTAACATAATAGACATTCATTGTCTCTTATATTTAACAGTATATGTTTAGAAAATTATTTGCTGTCTCGATACACTATATATATATGTATATATATATATATATATATACATGTGTGTGTGTGTGTGTGTGTGTGTGTGTATGTGTGCCCGAGGAGTCACTTTCTGATCATGAAAGCTGGGTCCGATTCTCACAATTGTCTATTTCTCAGGAAGGTGATGTTAACGGACTGCAGTAGTCGATCCCAGCGGCACCTTTAGAAAGTGCCTGAAAACCATACCACGGATGACCCAAACCTTGTGAGTGAAATTGTATCGACGGATCACTTTAAGGAGCCGTCGATGGTCTTGCTAGCTCGAATTCACAAGTCATCGTGGGTGTGAGCGTCCTGGCCTTGTTCAGACCGGATAACGCGCTATCTTCCAATTTGAGTAAAATGCGCTCAGCATAGTTGCAGTATAAACCAAAATTAGGCTCTGTATCACTTGAGCAAATACAAGTGTGTCTGTACCGGTTGCAATGGGGATTAGCTATCCGCCCCGGTAGACAGGTATCCTAGAGTGTCCTAGTGGCCTGCAATTATATATATATATATATATATATATATATATATATATGTGTGTGTGTGTGTGTGTAAGAAAAGCCAGGTAAAAACCTTTTCCATGTGCATTTACACATAGGTGAGTATAACAAATCTGACTAGAATTGGAACTTTGCTTTCCAAATAACAATTCTGAATCATCATATTTATTACCCTAACCCACACAATCAAGTTTACACAGTCTGGTAAGACGGTCACTTAACTAGGACGTCGATCTCGGCACTGACCACGCTAAATGAGAACCGGTGTTTACGTGATGTGGCCGTAAGCTTCTGAATGGAAAATGTTGTGGCGAAATCTTCGTTGCCAAGTTGTTGTGGCCTGTAAGGGAAACAGGAAGAAAGACACGGAAACAAGAAGGTAGATTCAAACAGTGTATTAGAATAACAGAACATATATTGCAAAGAAAGAGTGTTAGTAGTCAGCAAATAGACGTGTAAGTTACGCTACGTCATGACTGTCTTTAGACTGCGTCTCAGCTGCCTCCCCGGAAGTCTCGCCGATTAGTATTTATTGACGGAGGAAGAGTCCATTCCTACAAATAACAGAAGAGATGCTGATAAAAAATAAAGAAGATTAAAATTAGAAGTATACTTAAAGACTGAAGAGGTCAAAATTAAAGAGATCGTCATATTTACAGAAAACAAGACGTATACTAACAAACATCATACTCTAAATTAGGTACCTCGATCCTCACTGGGTACTACCGTACTTCTGTCCTTGTGCCATATCTAAACGGCGCTTAGAAAATCAACTCTTCGTCTTCTAACTTAATACTTTTTCACTTCTTTCTACGACGAGGAAAGGGTGAAAAGGAGCAAATAATCTGGATTAAAGAAGAAAACATTTATTAATTAAATTGTTGAGATGAAAGGGAAAAAACAGTCAGATTTCTGATAATGACGTACTTAAAACTTTCAAAATCAGACATTACAATAAGCCATCAAATTGAAAATACCACAAAATATGTTCGGAATGAAAAAAATGTTATTTTCAAGCGACACTGTCTGGAATGTAGATTATCTGTGGGGATAACACATATGTCGGTCTACAAGACGACCGTTTAACCTAAAAACTCATCACTCAAATTGAGTCCCGTCTTATACACCACGTATAAAATGTGAAGTTAGCATAGGATACGTATGTCTCAAAAGGCTGTGTAAAGATTGCATTTCAGAACTGTAGAACGAGTAGGTGGCTAGCAAGGAAAAATCTTTCAGGCTACTGAACCATCCAACCAAAACACAGCACCTTCGAATGAGGTAATGTAGATTGTGGTAGTTAATTAACAATATTTTCCCTCGTTTTCTTTCATGAGAATTTAAAAGAAAAAAACTATTATACTTTATTGAATTTATTTAATAAATTCTATATAATACATTTTAAAATACCATTTGTCATTCTCATTAACTCCAAGTAGACAGTTATGTCTTAGCTTCATTTTTACTTTTCTTGGGGGGAATTGTTTAAAACAAACAAAACAATTTCAGGCGATTAACACAAAAACGTATGTATTTTGACGTCTACCTTAGTAACTGTGATTTTTTAGCTCTGCCCTAGTAACTATCTACTATTAGGTTGTCAGAAAAGTTCGTAAAAACTTGCGAAATTGGTCTATCTGGTCGATTGTGCTAATCGAGACAAGCAATGGGTTCAGAAAGGGCAAGAGAAACCGTCGGTTCCAAAACAAGATCGATTCGGCAAGAAACTCATGTTGTGCGTTTAGTGGAACTTTGAAGGAATCGTGCATTTTGTGTTGGTTCCGAATGGTCGTGCCATCAGTGCTGAACTTTACTATCAACAACTTGTGTGGGTCTAGGAAAGGTTAAAGCAAAAGTACCCGACTCTGATCAACCGAAAGCTCGCTTTGATGCAACAGGACAATGCCAAGCCACACACCGCCAGGAAGACCAAAGAAGTTTGAAGAGCTGGACCGTGTTGAGGTTCTGCCACATCCAGCCTACAGTCCTGACTGAGCTTCATCAGATTATGGCCTTTTCCACTCAATGCAAAACTTTCTGAAGGGCCGCCGATTCGACTCGTTTGATGAAGTCGAGGAAGCGTGTCAAGAATTATTTGATTCGGAGCCGGCTGAATGGTACTTTGATCAGATACGAAAGCTTGCAGATCGATGGCAGAAAGTCTTGGAAAATGATGGTCTTTATTTTGAGCAATAATTTTTGTTGTTTTTGCGAGTAAATTTTCAATTTTTTGCAAGTGTTTTCTGGTAACCTTAGTTTACTTGGAGAGTAAAATTTCAATATTTTGCAAGTGTTTACGAACTTTTGGGACAACCTAATAAATAAAAGGTGTTGTGTAATAAAAGTACTCTTATCTTATATAGCATGTGGTATGATTGCAGGACTACAATAAAACGCAAATCGATCAAGGGAGAACTTCAAAAGCATCGTCTCACACTGTATATTGTTGTAGTCAATTGACAATATCTCACCTCCTTTTTTTGATGATGTTGAACAAACACACAAATAGATGCATGTCTCAACAAGCCCTTTAAAGACCTCATTCGAGAACAAGTGGATGGTTAGCAGAGAAATGTCATTCAGGCTAATTAAATATCTAACCCAAAATACAAAACCCACACATAAGGTTTTGTAAATTGTGGTAGTTTATTGACAATATCTTTCTCCGTCTTTTCATTGTAATTTGAATGAACAAAATATTTTCTTTACTGAATTTATTTCGTAAATTCGATACAATACATTTTTAAATACGATTTGAGGGGTTCATCTTGTATGGCGAATATAACCAGAAAATTTAAAATTTGGGAGTTAACTGATACACCCACTCGCTTTGTGGGTCAGCATATACGGTATACAAAATTAAGAACTCACATTATGCAATGCAAGAAACCCTTTAATCTTAAAAATCCCACGACACAGGGAGCCATCTTATACTTTCGATATAAAATGTGACCCTTAAAACCTGTGCTTTATAAGTTCTTAGCATGGGAGATGTATTTTCAGATTTCGTAAAATTCAATTGTACAACAAATCCGAGCTTACACAAAGCTATACCTTTGTATGAGCCAATAAAAAAGCATATACATTTATACATTCACCAATAAAAAAGCTCCTTGTATAAGACAGTTGGTTTACAAAATTTTACCAGGTTCTGAAGTCAGCAAAAACAAAAACATACAACGTCTTATTTATTGGACAATCAGGAGCAAGGAAGAAATATTTAAAAGTTGAACTGTTTCTACTTTTCACAATCACATAAATAGGCATGATATTTTCTTTTTCTCATAAGAGAACCACAGGTCGTCTACCGGACGCCAAGTTCAGGTGACCTGCATGTTTCTTACTTTCTCATTTTCTTCTTCCTCATGTACGGTCACTAAAGAAAGAAAGAACATCACAGAAAGCTACTCGTCATCTGATTGACCTTGCCCAGATGACCGGCATTTTTCACTCTCTCTTTTGATTTTCTCCTTTATTAATTAAATATCTACAACAAAAAAGGAAGAGGAACAAAGATATCATTTCCGTATTCATTCACACTCAAGACGAACTTGTTCACCTATTCTAATTGTACGCACTCACAGAGACAGCAGATATGTATTTTCTTCGCAAATCCATTTCGGCTGACGTTAAGAAAACTGAACTCTTAAACACACATTGAAAAGTAAATCTTTATTATGTAGAACTTTCAAACATAAATATTATTTCAAAATAACAAAATAAATTTACACTTATTAATACAATCGAGACCCTTTTATCTTTTGTTCAACGTTCTGATTTATTCTAATGTAGTAGGCTTGATAATGTTTGGGACAAGGCCATTTCGCAAGTATAGCTGACGCTATCAATAACCCGCCAAAAATGTAGTAAAAATATAATTATTGAATTTATTTAATGAATTCTATAAAATACATTATTATAAAATAATGTGTGTGTGTGTGTGTGTGTGTGTGTGTGTGTGTGTGTGTGTGTGTGTGTGTGTGTGTGTGTGTGTGTGAGGGTTCTTTTACGGGGAATATAGCCCGAAATCAACAATTTAACATGAAAATTGTGGTGGTCGACTTATATTGCCCAGTCTAGTTGAACGCCAGCATATACGTTATTCACTTTTTCTGCATGTGCTGTGTCCTTTTTAAACGTGAAAAATGACAGCTCTCCACAACTTCCAATGCTTTGTTGAGATTAGCTTTTTATTACCCGTCCCAATTCGTTCTGCCATCCATTTATATCCCTCTTAGTCTGCCTTACTTTCAAACTACTTACGTAGTCTCAAATTCTCCGAACCCTCTCTCCTTACTAAGCTTACAGCCATATTATGTTGAAACACCGGTCTCGCTCGGATGATCATCGAAGTTAAGCAACGTCGAACCTAGTCAGTACCTAGATAGGTGACCACGTCGGAATACAAGGTGCCGTAAACCCGGATATGTGGAAAGTTTTATGGATAATGGCTGATAATTACAAATCGGAGAATCAAATTCAAATTGGGCTCATTAAATTCACTTAAACGAAAATACCCTTGCGAGAGTTATGCATACACATCTTCTGTTCCAAACTATGGGTGAATGAAAAATACACACGAATATATCAAGTAAATAGTCTATCCCTCCTATCGTTAGTTTTTCACAAATGAGCGTTTATATATATATATATATATATATATATATATATATATGAGAGGGTTTGTGTCCTTTCCTTTTCTTTTTTAGTTTATACTATGTTATCTAGAGGACGTTAAGAGAAGCCCAAACCGGGAAAGGTGCTAATCGCATATACTATTTGAAATTTAAAGCGAATCAACGATAAATGATAAAAAATATCTTGTTATAAGATGAATTGTAATAGTGATTTTCTAAGCGCAGCTTAGTTGTAGCACATGGTCGAAAGCATGGAGCACTCAGTGAGGATCGAATTCACAACTTAGTTGTAATGATTATAGCGACACAAGATTGCTATCTATTACACCATGGCAACGTGTCTTAGAATAGAAAGGTGATTTTCTAAGCACAATGTCAGATGGGGCACAAGGCTGAAAATATAGAGCTCCCAGTGATGACCGACCACACTACTCAATTTTAATGATTTTAGTAAGACAAGCTTGCTAACTATTACGTCCAAGATGAATTGTAATGGTTGGAGGTTATTGAACACAAAGAACATAATCTAAACATATTTACTTGGGATTCTCCACCATTATTCATTTGATCTTGTTACTAGCACATTATCCTGTTCCTTAAATTCTTCCTTGCCACCTTTATAATTATTTATTTCGTCTTTATACCTTATTTTATTCAGTCAGTCAGTAAGTGCCATACGTGATACACGCTTGGAAGATTATGTCTCTTTCGAGACATGACTGACTGGGCAGAAGATTATCCAACAGTAGGTTGCGATTACTTTCTGCTGTAGACTGGTTGCCAGCCAAGGCTATAGAACCCAATCTGTCCTTTTATTTAACCCATAACTGGAGGGAAGAGACGGATTAATAATTTTCCCAAGGAATGTGCTTCAGTGAATGTAAGGAGTTCAACTAGAATTCGAACCCGGCTTCCTGATTTCTCATTCAGAGCCGATAGCCACTGCACCACAATGCACATCTCGAATAATAGGTTCCCATACCGGAAATCGAAAACGGGCCGCCTGGGTGAACTCCAGGATTATTCATATTCAAGCTTCTTTAATTTGTTTTCCTTTTGTGTAATTCTATTTGTGAATTCTCTGCGAATATTTATTTACTTTTTTCTTATTTGCTTCTTAATTAATTAATGTATCTTTCTAAGCTCATTCCTTCCTTCTCTTTCTGTACATACACTTCACCAAATTTAAGCAACATCGAACATGATGACTATATAGATAGATAAGCGGTTAGGAATACCAGCTTAGTAAGCTTGTATGTATGCCTGGTGTAATGGCTAATGGCTTGGAATTGTTAATTGGAGAACTGAGTTCTAATTCCAGTTGTATTTGCTTAAGAATATATGGAGAAACAGGGTTAAGTAGAGAACGTAGTCTTTTATTTTAGACAAACCTGTGTACATAGGAAGAGAGAGATAAATAAATAATTTAGATCGTTGTGAATAGGTAATAGGAAAAAAGGTAAG
>JBBBDQ010000748.1:1357500-1467500 GCA_037127315.1 Ascarosepion bandense | reverse complement strand
GCAGATAAAAAGAAAGAAAGAATGAATGAAAGAGTGAAGAATGAAGATAGAACATTTCAAAAATGGCAGAATATCGTCAAGAAGAATTCAAACAATATTTGTTTTAAAGAATGAATGAAATTAAAGAAGGAAATATCTATTAATATCTTTCAAACACAAAGACTGAAGAAACACTTGCTGGAAAAAATAACTTAGGAAACAAAGTAAAAGTAAACAAATAAATGGATTTTTCTGAGAAAGGGAAACAAAAGAAAGTGGATTTAAATAATAAAATGAAGGCGAAAGCTTATTGGCATTGCAAAGGATGCATTTTAGAAGTTTAGTAGAGTACTAAGGATGTGCGTTTTGGTGCAGTGTATATCGGCTCGGAAGGAGAAATCGGGGAGCCGAGTTCGAATTCCAGTTGATTTCATTGCATTCACTTACGCGCAAATACACTTGGGAAAGGTATTAATCCGTCTCTTCCTTCCAGTTATGGGTTAAATAACAGGACATATTGGGTTCTATAGCCTTGGCTGGCAACCAGTCTACCGCAGAAATTCATGGCAACCTACTGCGAGATAATCTTCTGCCCAGTCAGTCATGTCTCTTTCGAGACATGATCGCCCAAGCGTGTTTCACGTATGGCACTTAACTGACTGAGTAGAGTACTGAGAGACTAGAAAATTTCGCTTGAAACAAAGAAGAGAGTAGTAGATTTTTATGTGATATCCTCTCTTCAATATAACAGGGAATGCTGGGTAATCTAATCAAAGATGAAGGAAAGACCTGAAATAATCGAAATGTGGTTCTGCAGAAGAATTCGAGGATACCATGGACCGAATACGAGATTTTGGAGAGGATGGAAACGAAAAGAAAACTTATACTTAACATCAGGAAACGTCAGCTGAAGTTTATGGAACATGTCATGAGGAAGGTGTGCTTGGAGAATCTGATGCGCACGGGACGGATAGAGAGACATGGGAAATCAACGCGTGGCGTACTTGATGTACTTGAGCGGATGGATAGCAGAGCAGGATTTGAGAGGGATAACAGGAGAAGGGGTGTTAAGAGCTACAAGCGATAGAGGGAAGTAAACGGCTATGATTGCCTACGTCCTGAAGGGACACGGCACATGTAAGAAGAAAAAACATAAGAAAAGTACATAAGCTTTGTCAAAAAAGTAAAATTATGAAAAAGCAAAGTGAAAGAATTTGAATAAGAAAGGTAGAGAGGATTTTTGGAGAAAGAAAGAAAGAATACAAGAAAAAAGAAATGAATGATGTTTGTAGAAATAAAGGAAAAAGAAAGTAGGATACAAAATAAAAAGGAATTAAATATTTTTGGATAAAGAAAGAATGACAGAAGGGTACAAAAAACAGAATGAAGGACATTTAGAGAAGGAAAGCTGGATAAAAAAAAAGAATAAAGAACTGAAGGATATGTGGAGAAAAAAGAAGAAAGAAAGAAAGAAAGTAAGTAAGAAAGAAAGAACGATACACAAAAAAGGAATGAAGGATGTGTACAGAAATAAATAAATAAATAAATAAAGAAAGAAAGAAAGGAAGAAAGAAAGAAAGAAAGAAAAATGAAATGAAGGATGTTTGAAGAAATAAAGGAAAAAGAAAATTAGAAACAAGATAAAAAGATTTGAAATATTTTTGGAGAAAGAAAAAATGACAGAAGGGTACAAAAGCAGAATGAAGAATGCTTAGAGAAAGAAAGCCGGATAAAAAAAAAAGAACTGAAGGATGTGTGGAGAAAAAAAGAAGAAAGAAAGAAAGAAAGAAAGAAAGAAAGAAGGATACACAAAAAATGAATGAAGGATGTTTGTAGAAAGAAAGAAAGAAAGAAAGAAAGAAAGAAAGAAAGAAAAAAAGAAAAAAGAAAGAAAAAAGAAGGAAACAAGAAAAAATGAAGGCTGTTTGGAGAAAGAAAGAAAAAAGAAAGAAGGATACAAGATAAAATGGAATAAAAGATTTTTGGAAAAAGTGTTATGGCGCTCTCCACCTTTCCACGGAAATGGACTATTCGAATCCCTATTGCGGGGGATTCGGTATTTGCTGGGTTGTATGTGCTTCCGTATTCTACGGGTCTGGCTCTCTAGATTATTTCCCCCACAAATACAACACTCTGTTCTACAATCGCGCAAAGTGAAAGGAATAATTCACAACGGACATTAAACAACAAACAATTTATTATGTGAAAAATAGAATGGTACGTGGAAACAAACAAAATACATGATGCGAAAATTGCCTTTTGGGAAATAAAACTTGGCAAGAAGTTAAATTTGTTCAAAGATGTGTATAAGTTTACATTAGCAGAGTCCGTAAATAAGTCTTTCCTACTTACATTTAGTTCATTTCAGTTGGCGACAGCGTGTCGCGTTGCTGAAAGAAAGTTCGTCGGTTTTTTCTTTTCAAGGTCCTCGGAGCTAGGTCATGAACTTTTGCGTGGAAGAAATGACTTGGCCGGACAAAGTATCAGTGGCATGCGGACTTAATGGCTGGTGACTGACCTTTTTTTCTCTAACTGTGTGTATTATATACATTAATAGGGGATCAACGAATCTTCCTAACATTAGGGTGTGAAAACATTAATTGACCAATCAGATTTATTATTTTACTATTTTGTTTTGGGGCCTAAATATTTTTGTGTTAATTTACTTCCGATCCTATTTTTCTAGAATGTTCTTATTCTAAGTTTTTAGCTGATTGGTTGAGAAATATAAAAATGTAATCTAAATTCTACTGACGTTTTGATCCAATTTTTCTAGAATGTTTTATGTGATTTCCTGTTGCTTATTTTAATAGAAAAAAAAATATGTATCCCATATACCCCCCCCCCCCCCCCACCCCCCCCCCCGCAGATTGATAAATATGGAAGTATTTATTAATATGTAATATAAGTTTTAAGATGTTTCGGCCAATGTACCTTTCTTCCAGCTTTTGTGGTGGTGTTTGTCGGTGTATTTGTCGGCGTGGAGGTTGGTTTGGACAATGTGGTATTTTGTGTACTTGTAGAGTGTTCAGTCGTACTTTCCTTTATTGGTAAGTCTAAGTACGCTGGTTTTAGTCTGTCTATGGAGACAGTATCAAATTTGCCTTTTATGGCGAGTTTAAAATATTTGTGGTGTCTTTCAACTACCTGGAAAGGTCCGGAGTAGGTAGGACCCAAAGGTTTTTTGACTGCATCATTTCGAATAAAAACGTATTTGCAGTCGTGAAGGTCTTTTGGTGTGTAAAGTTCTTTAGTTTGTGTTCTTGTGGGTGTGTAAACTGAATCGTTCATTTTGTGTTTAAAATCTTTTACAAAAGTTGTAGTTGGTTGTAAGGAAGTGTTTTTTTCACAAAATTGACCTGGAAGTGTTAAAGATGTTCCAAAAACCATTTCGGAAGCTGTACATCCCAAGTCTTCTTTGATAACATTCCTTATTGACAATAAAACAAGAGGCAAATTTTCAAACCATGTTCTGGAGTTGTTGTTAGCTGTTAAAGCTGTTTTAAGTTGTCTATGGAATCTTTCGATTAATCCATTTGCGCAGGGGTGATATGCTGTTGTTTTTATATGTTTGACTCCCAATAACTTTGTAAATTCATCGAAAAGCGTTGATTGAAATTGGGAGCCTCTGTCTGTTGTTATTACTGAAGGACAACCAAAGACTGCGATCCACTCTCGTAATATGGTTTTAGAGATAGTCTCTGCTGATATATCTCTAAGTGGGACGGCCACAGGCCATCTTGTAAATCTGTCAATGATAGTAAGTATATATTGACAGGCATTTGCTATTGGCAATGGTCCGACAATATCGATGTGTAGGTTTGTGAACCTACCGTCTGGTTTTTTTAATTGTCCTGGAGGAGACTTTGTGTGTCTGTTTGTTTTGCTCTTCTGACAATTCAAGCGTGTTTGAGTCCAGTTTTTTATGTTAGTGTGCATATTAGGCCAAAAAAAACGGTTGCTGATTAATTTTGCGGTTGCTCGGCGTCCAGGGTGTGAAAGGTTGTGGAAATGTGGAAATAACCTTTTTCTTAGTGATGGTGGTATATACGGTCTAGAGTGACCAGTTTTGACATCGCAAAGTATTGTTTTTGTTCCAAATGGAACAGGCTGTTCCTTCAGCTGTAGGGAAATGTCGTTTAGTTTGTCTAATGTGGCATCTTTTTTTTGTTCATCTGCAATGAGCTCGAAGGTGAGATCTACCGACTCAATAGATTGTATTGTAGAGCGTGAAAGTGTATCTGCCACAATATTGTCCGAACCTTTTATGTATCGGATATCCGAGGTAAATTGTGATATATAGTCCAGTTGTCGAGTATCTCTGGGCGTATATTTCTCGGTATTTACATGTAAGGCGTAAGTAAGTGGTTTGTGGTCAGTGAAAACGGTGAAATCTCGTCCTTCGAGTAAGTGACGAAAGTGCCTTATGGACAAGTAAATTGCCAGTAACTCCCTTGAGAAGGTGCTGTATTTTCGTTGTGCAGTGTTCAATTTCACTGAGAAAAAGGATATTGGTTTTTCCAAGCCATTTTGTTTTTGTTGTAGGACTGCTCCAATTGAGTCTCCTGGCGCGTCTGTTGTTAGTGAACGTGTTGTAGTGTTGTCATTAGAAATGTAGGAGAGCTTGGTAAAATCTGCTAATACTTTTTTAGCATTGTGAAAAGCAGTTAAAGCTTCTCCTTCAATTTGAATTTTTGCATTTTTATTTTTTTGTTGCTGCAACATGTTTGTTAGCGGGGTTAATATTCTGGAACAACGTGGAATAAATCTACAGTAGTAATTTATCAAACCGAGAAATCTTCGAAGTTGTGGCAGTGATGTTGGTTGTGGGAAATTTTGTATGGCTGTGACTTTTTCTGGGATAGGTGTGATTCCCTGTTCGTCTATCATGTGGCCTAAAAAGTTCAATTTCGAGACAGCAAAATCACATTTGCTTATGTTGATTTTCAAGCCGAAATGTGCTAGTCTCTCGAAAACTTGTAATAAATGGTCTTTATGTTCCTTGATGTCATTGCTAGCAATGAGGACATCGTCGATATAAGCAAAAGCAAATGGTAACCCTCTCAATACCTCGTCAATGAGTCTCTGGAAAGTTTGGGCAGCATTACGTAGTCCAAATGGCATTCTGGTGAATTCGAAAAGTCCAAAAGGAGTTGTAATTGCTGTTTTTTCTATGTCTTCTTCGGCTACTGGAATTTGGTAGTAAGCTTTAACCAAATCTAGTTTTGTGAAGATTCTGGTTCCTTGCAAGCCCATGGCGAAATCGTGTAGATGTGGGATTGGATACCTATCAGAAACTGTTTTTGAGTTGCGGTTCCTGAAATCCCCACAAGGTCGCCATGCACCTGTTTCTGGCTTCTGGACCATATGTAGCGGTGAGGAGTATGGACTACTAGAAGGACGTATAATGCCTAATTGTAACATGTGCTGAAATTCGTCTTTTGCTACTTTATATTTCTCTGGATGCAATCTGCGTGGTGATGCATGTGTGGGTGGTCCAGAGGTTGTGATATAATGTTTGGCTGTGTGACGAACTTCCTCGGAATGTTTAAAGGGCGTATTAAGAGTTGGAAATTTTGTAATCAACTCTTGTAGTCCATTCGCATCTGGTAGTGCCGCACAGATTCCTGTTGACTTGTAGATTGAGGTGATTCCCTTTGCTGTTAGGTCTGTGTTGCAATCGACGAGAGATTGCCTAGCCATGTTCACTGAAACGTTGAAATGGGACAAAAAATCAGCTCCAAGAATGGGTGTTTTTACTTGGGCTATTGTGAAGATCCACGGAAAAGGTCGGCGTAAACCCAAATTGAGCGTCAGTGCTATCTCTCCGTAGGTGTCAATTCTTGATCCATTTGCTGCTTGCAGTGTGAATGAAGATAGTTGGTGTTTTTTTCTGGGATCCGGTGGAATAACGCTGATTTGTGCGCCGGTGTCGACTAAAAATAAATATCCGGTATTTTTGTCTCGGATGTAAAATAGACGACTTCCTTGTTTTATACCAGCAACTAATGTCGTCTTTACTTGCTGCCGATGAAACCGTTTCCCTGGTTTTGTGTTGAAGTGTGTGAGGTCCAATTGAAGTTGCATGGTTTTATGCACTTCCTTGCTTCACATCCAAATTTGAAATGATACCAACAGGTATCATTGGTGCGTCGCTCTCTAGAAAATGAGCTCGATCTACTTCGACTTCTGCGTCGTGAGGAGGTTCTGTAAGGACGGGAACGTTCGGATGCTTGAAACTTCACCAAACTTTGAACCTGCAGAGTTAGATTTGCCATGCCCTGCAGCAGTTCAGTATACCTGTCTGGCGTGGTTGTTTGTGATGTTATGTTTCTTGGTGTTGGTGCATTCCTTTGTGTTGCGTCATTTGTTGGGTTGTAAGATGTGGCGTAAACGTTCTGGTTTTGGTTATTGTCGTGTATTTTATCAGCTATTTCCGATAATCTATCCAAGTCTAAATCCTCAGGGAGTGATGCGAGTATCTGTGTTGTATGAGTGTGGAGTTTGTCTGTCCATAGTTTTTTTAACACCGTTTCGGACATGGTGCTGCTTCCCAACAAAGATTTCATTTTCCTCAAGAGTTGTGAGGGTGTCATATGTCCAAGGGTCAAAATGTTAAATAAATCATGTAACTTTTTTCCATCCGATGTACCCATACGTCTTATAATGGCGTTCTTTAGTGTATCATATGGTTTGTCCTCAGGCATATGGTCTAGCAAATCGACCACTTCTGCCGCCACGTCGGTGGGAAGTTTTTCCATGACGTATGCATACTTTGAGGTTTGCGATGTAATTTTTTTAGCGCTAAAAAGTGCATTTAGCTGAGAAAACCATACTGGTATGTTAGTTGGGTTGTAGCTGGGAATGCTGGCTGATATTGTTGCTGTTGTGGGTTCAATGTCGTTGTTTTCCATCTTTTACGCGTTGTGGTAATTTTTTTGTTGTTTTCTAATATGAGAGCTTTTTTGTGTTACGTGCTTTCACCAGTCGGAAGGTCACCAATTTTGTGGGGGATTTGGTATTTGCTGGGTTGTATGTGCTTCCGTATTCTACGGGTCTGGCTCTCTAGATTATTTCCCCCACAAATACAACACTCTGTTCTACAATCGCGCAAAGTGAAAGGAATAATTCACAACGGACATTAAACAACAAACAATTTATTATGTGAAAAATAAAATGGTACGTGGAAACAAACAAAATACATGATGCGAAAATTGCCTTTTGGGAAATAAAACTTGGCAAGAAGTTAAATTTGTTCAAAGATGTGTATAAGTTTACATTAGCAGAGTCCGTAAATAAGTCTTTCCTACTTACATTTAGTTCATTTCAGTTGGCGACAGCGTGTCGCGTTGCTGAAAGAAAGTTCGTCGGGTTTTCTTTTCAAGGTCCTCGGAGCTAGGTCATGAACTTTTGCGTGGAAGAAATGACTTGGCCGGACAAAGTATCAGTGGCATGCGGACTTAATGGCTGGTGACTGACCTTTTTTTCTCTAACTGTGTGTATTATATACATTAATAGGGGATCAACGAATCTTCCTAACATTAGGGTGTGAAAACATTAATTGACCAATCAGATTTATTATTTTACTATTTTGTTTTGGGGCCTAAATATTTTTGTGTTAATTTACTTCCGATCCTATTTTTCTAGAATGTTCTTATTCTAAGTTTTTAGCTGATTGGTTGAGAAATATAAAAATGTAATCTAAATTCTACTGACGTTTTGATCCAATTTTTCTAGAATGTTTTATGTGATTTCCTGTTGCTTATTTTAATAGAAAGAAAATATGTATCCCATACTATATAAAATAGTAGTGGTTATACCTCGGGGGAGGAAGTCAAGTGAGCGAGTCCGTATTTTTCCGGTATTGCACCGGAAGTGTTCTACTAGTCAATCTATCACGCCTCTACGACGATACTGTATACTAATTACCTTGTTCTGTATTCTACTAATCCTCACCTCTTGTAAAAACTTCTCTTTCCTGTCAATACACCTACTTTTATACTATTACGTTGTTTTGTATTATTTCACATAATTCTGTTACCCGACGTAACAGAAAGAAAGACAGAAGGGTACAAGAAAACAGAATAAAGGATGTTTAGAGAAAGAGAGAAGGATAAAAGAAAAAAATAAAGAACTGAAAGAGGTTTGGGGAAAGAATGTAAAAAGAAAGATCGATAAACAAAAAATTAATGAAAGATTTTTGGAGAAAGATAAAAGAAAGAAAGAAGGATACAAGCAAAAAGCAAATGAAGGATATTTGGAGAAGTAAAAGAAAAAGAAAGTAGATAAAAGATAAAAAGGAATGAAATATTTTTGAAGAAAGAAAAATGACAGAGAGGTACAAAAACAGAATGAAGGATGTTTAGAGAAAGAAAGAAGGATAAAAGATAAAAAAGAACTGAAAGAGGTGTGGTGAAAGAAAGAAAGAAAGAAAAAAGAAAGAAAGAAAGAAAGAAAGAAAGAAAGAAAAAGGAAGTATACAGGAAAAAATAATGAAGGATGTTTCGAGAAAGAAAGAAAAAGAAAGAAAAAAGAAAGAAAAAAGAAAGAAGGATACAAGATAAAATGAAATGAAAGTTTTTTGGAGAAAGAAAAAAAGACAGAAGGGTACAAAAAAAAAGAAATGAAATATGTTTGGAGAAGAAAAGAAAGAAAAAAAGAAAAAATAAAGAACTGAAGGATATGTGGAGAAAGAAAGAAAAAAGAAAGAAAGAAAGAAAGAAAGAAAGAAGGATACAGGAAAAATAGAATTAAGGATTTTTGAAGAAAGAAAAAAGGATGCAAAAAAAAAGAATGAAGGATGTTTGGAGAAAGAAACAGACGAAGGATACAAGAAAAATGAATGAAGGATTTTAGGAGAAAGAAAGAAAGAAAGACTGAAAGATACAGAAAAAAAAGTTAAAAAACTGATTGTGGAAAATCCACCAACAGAATTATGTAAATGAAAAAAAAAATAAAGTTTAAAATGAAAATGATTGATTCACTTTGAAAGTCTTATCAGCCGTTTGCAGGTTATTTAAATCCAGATAATAATATTACATTGAAAGATGTTTTTTCGATAATACTGGTTTACTGACAAAAATTTTACTACTTATCCCATAGCTTTGGGTGAAGTGTTGTTTCCCAAGTTATTTGCATGCAAGTAATATAACGAACCCAACCGGAATTCGAACTCAACTCTCTGATTTACAATTCTGAGCCATTACCGATTACACCAGACTTACACAGCTAGTATCCCCAAACAGACTTTATTCTAGGTAGTGATCATGGTCGATGTTGCTTAACTTCGGTGAAGAGTATGTACAAAAAGAGAACGAAGGAATTATTTTGGAAAAAAGTTAAGAAGCAAAGAAGAACAGAACATTAAATGGAAAATCGTGGAGAATTCGCAAATAGAATTATAGAAAGGGGAAATACATTTGAGTAAATGAGTAAAATAAGTTATAAAAACAGACGGGATGAAAGAATTTTAGAAAGAAGACCTGACGTAGGAAAAAAGACAATTAAGAACTAAAACTTTCTAAATGGAATGATGAAATTAAAAAAAGAAAAAGAAAGAAAAATTCTTGATGGAGAAACCGAAGAATTTAAGTATAAAGGAATGATAGAATGCCTTGTTAGAAGATCGACAAAAAAAAAATAATAAAAAATTAAAAATTAACAAATTAATAAATTAACAAAAAAAAAAAAAACACGAAAAAACAAAGCAAAAAAAAAAAACCCAAGAAACTATCCATAATGGATGAAGACCCTTATGTGGAAATCTGACCAAATAATATTATAGGTAACACAAACTTATGTATTTTTATCGACCGAAACCATCTTACATATTTATTACTCGTCCATGTTTTGAATATTACTGCTACATAGCGTCCGGTAGTCATTTAGTGTATTTAGGGCTTCCTGTTAAAATCCAAACAATAATCTGCAAAATTATTCCTCCTGACTTAGCATCAGTCACTTTTTCCAATTACTTGATGATGGAAAGTCACTATTATTCGAACTTAGATCTTCGATTTCAAAGTTCAATCCGTTGTCAAATAATGATCCTGTTGAGAATGACGACGATAAAAATAATAATAATAATGATGATGATGGTGATGATGACAATAATAATAGTATTAATACACACAGACACACACGCACACTCAATATTATTACACTGCATACATTTCCGCTGTAAGTTATGTTCCCTGTGCCTTTTCTATAAAACACAGGGTGTGATGAATAAATTATCGTCTGAATTACGCAGAAATTATAGCAATTATGATAATGATGATGATGAAAATGATAATGATACTGTTGACAATGACGACGATAAAAATAATAATAATGATGATGATGATGATGATGATGATGACAATAATAATAGTATTAATACACACAGACACACACGCACACTCAATCCTCAACAAACTGATCCATATGTCAGAGTTAAAATAAATACACTATAAATATTATTAATAAGGATCAGCACATTAGATGTAGGATAAAGCCAATATATATATATATATATATATATATATATATATATATATATATATATATATATATACTACCGGCCAGTTTTTCGAAAGAAATGCTGTATTTCATACTATCTTTAGTATTTATTGCCAAGTGGATAATTCTAAATGAAAATAGAATGGTTCTTTTGTTATTATTACTTTACAAAATTTTACATGGTAAGGAAGCAAAGATGAACACGTCAGAATCACCCTAAATTTTCTTCATTCTTTCATTGATGAAACTGCAATATAGGTAATTATCAAATATTTATAAATACATTTGATGCACTTGTTATTGTACAAAATTTACAAAAGAACCATTCTATTTTTATTTACAATTATTCACAATAAATACTAAAAAATAGCATGAAACACATAATTTTTTTTAAAACACGGTGGTGGGGATAATAATTATGACTGGTATTTTATATATATATATATATATATATATATTTATATATATATATATTTATATATATATATATTTAGTATATCGAGGCAGCAAGTAATTTTCTAAACATATGCTGTTAAATATAAGAGACAATGACTATTATGTTTAATCATGATCCGTTCTAAACGTCGTATTTTTGCTTTAATTTCTGTTGAAAATAAAGTCAAAAATTCTCCAATATTTGGATAATTATTTATTAGTTTTCTTCGGCTCACATGAGCCATCTTCAGAGAGGTCGTTCAAACTGAAATATTATAAAATCCACCATCACCGACGATTTTATTTTGTGTTGACATAAAACTCCGCTTGGCAACGGCAATAGTTGCCAAAAATCATAAACGCAGTTCTTAAGTTTGAGATGCGGTTTTATGACGTCACACCGCGGGATAGCGCGAAATGACAACAAAACCATCTAGTCAAATGCAATGTAATATGTTATTTCCTGTTTTAAAGTTGAGTTTATTGAGTGTTGGTTGTTTCGATTTGATGTACATGGCCTCCAATATATGCAGGTTCCTCTTACTGTGTGTATGAGTAAGGATCACCGTATTGTTGACCAAAATCTGTCTGACATTACCTACATGTTTATGTTTTCCAGAGAAATGTTGTTTAATAGTACTCTGATCAGAAATATGAAATGCAAGTCTACGGGAGAGCGTGGTTGTAGTAAAACCAATATATGTACTATATATATATATTGGGTGCCCCAGAAGTCGCTCACCATCCAGATTTTTATAAAAATGCATATGAATATCAATTTTATTGATCATAATGATAACAGATGCTCAAATTGTTCATCTTCTGCATTAACACATGCATCAATTCTCTTTATAAAATTGTCTTTTATTCTTTTGAGGATTTGAGTGTTGATCCTTTGACACTCAGTTATCGCCCCTTTCAAATCATCATGAGTCAGTCAGTTAAGTGCCATACGTGATACACGCTTGGGCGAACATGTCTCGAAAGAGACATGACTGACTGGGCAGAATATTATCCCGCAGTAGGTTGCCATTGCTTTCTGCGGTAGACTGGTTGCCAGCAAATGCTATAGAACCCAATCTGTCCTGTTATTTAACCCATAACTGGAAGGAATAGACTGATTAATACCTTTCCCAAGGGTAATTGTGCGTAAGTGAATTCAGCTGGAATTCGAACTCGGCTCTCCGATTTCTCGTTCCGAGCCGATATCCAATGCACCATAACGCACATCATGAGTACGTGGACGATTCTGGTACGCAACAGATTTGAGATGTCTGCAAAGGAAATATTCAAAAGGGGGAAAGATCTGGTAATCGGGGGTGGCCACTCCACTGGATCTCTTCGTCCAATCCATCTTCCACTATAGTTACGCACGCAAATAGTAAAGTGTGGTGGAGCTCCATCTTACTGAAAAAAGACGTTTTCTCGTTGAGTTATGGGCACATCATCAAGGCAGCCAAACAAGAAGGTCTGCAGAAATAAAGATTAGTATATGGTGCGCGACTTCTGGGACACCCTGATACGTCATCCACATACAAGCCTGTTTCGCTGTATCACAGCTCATCAGTGTGGCTAGACATCCACTTGCCTCTGGCAGGGATCGGAACTCGACCGATTTGGTGTCAGTTGTAGTCACTAACCCCTAAGCCATAGTCTCATGGAATCATAGAAGGGAAATTTTAGCGTGTTATATACAAGCGGCGTATACACACGCCAGTCACCGAAAGAACTTAATTCATTACTGTTGAGTTATGCATATATCGCCGAAGTGGTAACTGTTTTGTCAAATTTAATTAAAATTTATCTGGAATATCTTGCTAGTCGTTTTAACCAAGTGTGTGTGCATATCTATATCTATATATATATATATATGCACACTTGGTTAAGAATGACTGGCAAGATATTGCAGTTAAATTTTAATTTTATATATATATATGCACACGTGGTTAAACGACTGGTAAGATATTCCAGTTAAATTTTAATTAATTATTTCTTGTGTTATGAGAATTATTTTTTCAGGATATAAATTATATGCTTTTCATCTGCTTGACATTCTTTCCCGTTTATTCGTTACATTTTCTTTCCTCCTCGCTTTCCATCCTCTACTTTTCTTTCTTTCTTTCTTTCTTTCTTTCTTTCTTTCTTTCAGTCCTTATTTGATTTTTCCTTTCCTTCTCTCTTTCTATCCTTTCTTTCTTTCTTTCTTTCTTTCTTTTCATCTGCTTTACATTCTTTCCCGTTTATTCCTTACATTTTCTTTCCTTCTCGCTTTCCATCCTCTACTTTTCTTTCTTTCCTTCTTTCTTTCTTTCTTTCTTTCTTTCTTTCTTTCAGTCCTTATTTCTTTTTTTCCTTTCCTTCTCTCTTTCCATCCTTTCTTTCTTTCTTTCTTTCTTTCTTTCTTTTCATCTGCTTTACATTCTTTCCCGTTTATTCCTTACATTTTCTTTCCTTCTCGCTTTCCATCCGCTACTTTTCTTTCTTTCTTTCTTTCTTTCTTTCTTTCTTTCTTTCTTTCAGTCCTTATTTCTTTTTTTCCTTTCCTTCTCTCTTTCCATCCTTTCTTTCTTTCTTTCTTTCTTTCTTTCTTTCAGTCCTTATTTCTTTTTTTCCTTTACTTCTCTCTTTCCATCCTTTCTTTCTTTCTTTCTTTCTTTTCATCTGCTTTACATTCTTTCCCGTTTATTCCTTACATTTTCTTTCCTTCTCGCTTTCCATCCTCTACTTTTCTTTCTTTCTTTCTTTCTTTCTTTCTTTCTTTCAGTCCTTATTTGATTTTTCCTTTCCTTCTCTCTTTCTATCCTTTCTTTCTTTCTTTCTTTCTTTCTTTTCATCTGCTTTACATTCTTTCCCGTTTATTCCTTACATTTTCTTTCCTTCTCGCTTTCCATCCTCTACTTTTCTTTCTTTCTTTCTTTCTTTCTTTCTTTCTTTCAGTCCTTATTTCTTTTTTTCCTTTCCTTCTCTCTTTCCATCCTTTCTTTCTTTCTTTCTTTCTTTCTTTTCATCTGCTTTACATTCTTTCCCGTTTATTCCTTACATTTTCTTTCCTTCTCGCTTTCCATCCGCTACTTTTCTTTCTTTCTTTCTTTCTTTCTTTCTTTCTTTCTTTCAGTCCTTATTTCTTTTTTTCCTTTCCTTCTCTCTTTCCATCCTTTCTTTCTTTCTTTCTTTCTTTCTTTCAGTCCTTATTTCTTTTTTTCCTTTCCTTCTCTCTTTCCATCCTTTCTTTCTTTCTTTCTTTCTTTTCATCTGCTTTACATTCTTTCCCGTTTATTCCTTACATTTTCTTTCCTTCTCGCTTTCCATCCTCTACTTTTCTTTCTTTCTTTCTTTCTTTCTTTCTTTCTTTCTTTCAGTCCTTATTTGATTTTTCCTTTCCTTCTCTCTTTCTATCCTTTCTTTCTTTCTTTCTTTCTTTTCATCTGCTTTACATTCTTTCCCGTTTATTCCTTACATTTTCTTTCCTTCTCGCTTTCCATCCTCTACTTTTCTTTCTTTCTTTCTTTCTTTCTTTCTTTCTTTCTTTCTTTCAGTCCTTATTTGATTTTTCCTTTCCTTCTCTCTTTCTATCCTTTCTTTCTTTCTTTCTTTCTTTTCATCTGCTTTACATTCTTTCCCGTTTATTCCTTACATTTTCTTTCCTTCTCGCTTTCCATCCTCTACTTTTCTTTCTTTCCTTCTTTCTTTCTTTCTTTCTTTCTTTCTTTCTTTCTTTCTTTCAGTCCTTATTTCTTTTTTTCCTTTCCTTCTCTCTTTCCATCCTTTCTTTCTTTCTTTCTTTCTTTCTTTTCATCTGCTTTACATTCTTTCCCGTTTATTCCTTACATTTTCTTTCCTTCTCGCTTTCCATCCGCTCCTTTTCTTTCTTTCTTTCTTTCTTTCTTTCTTTCTTTCTTTCTTTCAGTCCTTATTTCTTTTTTTCCTTTCCTTCTCTCTTTCCATCCTTTCTTTCTTTCTTTCTTTCTTTCTTTCTTTTCATCTGCTTTACATTCTTTCCCCGTTTATTCCTTACATTTTCTTTCCTTCTCGCTTTCCATCCTCTAATTTTCTTTCTTTCTTTCTTTCTTTCTTTCTTTCTTTCTTTCTTTCTTCTCTTATTATTTCCTTACATTCTTTTTCTTTCATTCCATTTTCTTTACCTTAGTTCCTTTCTTCTTGCTATTCTTCCTTATTTCCCTTTTTCTTCCTCCTTTCTTTTTTCTTGCTTATTTCTTTCTTTCCCTGCTTCTTTCATTTATCCATCTTTTCTTCATTTCTTTCCATCTTCCTATCAGTCCTCCTTTCTTTCCATCATGATGGAAAATGAGAAGGAAAGAAAATGAAAGAAATAAGGACGGAAAGAAGTAGGGCAGATAAAAAGAAAGAAAGAAAGAAAGAAAGAATGAATGAAAGAAAGAATGAGTGAAGAATGAAGATAGAACCTCTCAAAAATGTCAGAATATCGTCAAGAAGAATTCAAACAATATTTGTTTTAAAGAATGAAAGAAATTAAAGAAGGAAATATCTATTAATATCTTTCAAACACAAAGACTGAAGAAACACTTGCTGGAAAAATAACGTAGGAAACAAAGTAAAAGTAAACAAATAAATGGATTTTTCTGAGAAAGGGAAACAAAAGAAAGTGGATTTAAATAATAAAATGAAGGCGAAAGCTTATTGGCATTGCAAAGGATGCATTTTAGAAGTTTAGTAGAGTACTAAGGATGTGCGTTTTGGTGCAGTGTATATCGGATCGGAAGGAGAAATCGGGGAGCCGAGTTCGAATTCCAGCTGAATTCATTGCCTTCACTTACGCGCAAATACCCTTGGGAAAGGTATTAATCCGTTTCTTCCTTCCAGTTATGGGTTAAATAACAGGACAGATTGGGTTCTATAGCATTTGCTGTCAACCAATCTACCGCAGAAAGCAATGGCAACCTACTGCGGGATAATCTTCTGCCCAGTCATTCATGTCTTTTTAGAGACATGATCGCCCAAGCGTGTTTCACGTATGGCACTTAACTGACTGACTGACGTATCTAGAGTTACAGGAATGTTCTCTTTATTTTTTAAAAACTGTCCTCACATTGTGGCCGTGTTCATATTTGATGTTACTGAGTGTAATCTTTTTTTTTTTTAATCATTTCACCCCGAGCAAGGCGGAAATGCCACTGATGTGCAGGGGGCTACATACCTGTAAAAAGAGTAATTAGAAAAGAGCGAGGAGTACAAACTAGTTAGAAAGGAGCAATAGAAAGCTGAGAAAGCAGGTGCAATAACAGATACATAGGTGGAGAGAAAGGGAGGGTTATACGGGGGTGGGGAGAGAGCTAGAGTCCAGTGGTTAGTAGATGAGTATTGACTTTGCATTTAAATTTCTGGAGGTTGTAGCCGCCAGGAAAGCAAGAATACGGGAGCGAGTTCCAGAGAGAAGAAGCTGCAGGAGTAGAATAGTCGTCTGCATTTGGCTAACCTGACTGTAAATGGGTGGGACCCAGTTGCCAGTCTTTTTCATTAATAATGCTTATAAAAGAATTTCCACGATATTCAGCGTTTAACAGAATTAATCACAAACAACACGCCTGCTTAAAATTAAAAATATTAAATTATGGTAATTTACCCATCGCACACTGTATTTTCAAGGTCATTTGTCAGATGACCTTTCCTCTTAACTAGACTCTGTATTTTAGCGCACAAGTTCAATTGGCTTGAATCTTTCTCCAAAAATCCTTTATTCCTTTATTCTTGTATCCATCATCCTTTCTTTCTTCAAACATCCTTCATCCTTTTTCTTGTAGCTTTCTTTCTTTCTTTCTTTCTTTCTTTCTTTTTAAAACATCATTCATTCCTTTTTCTTGTATCCTTCTTTTTTCTTTCTTTCTCCAAAAAGACTTCATTTCTTTTTTCTTGTATCATTTTTACTTTCTTAAAAAATCCTTCTTTCTTTCTTTCTTTCTTTCTTTCTTTCTTTCTTTCTTTCTTTCTTTCTTTCTTCACTCATCCTTCTTTCTTCCTTTCTTTCTTTCTTCAAACATCTTCATTCCATTCTTTCTTTCTTTCTTTCTTTCTTTCTAAAAACATCATTCATTCCTTTTTCTTGTATCCTTCTTTTTTCTTTCTTTCTCCAAAAAGCCTTCATTTCTTTTTTCTTGTATCATTTTTACTTTCTTAAAAAATCTTTCTTTCTTTCTTTCTTTCTTTCTTTCTTTCTTCACTCATCCTTCATTCTTTTTATATACTTATTTTATTCTTTCTTTCTTTCTTTCTTTCTTCAAACATTTTCATTCCATTCTTTTTCTTTCTTTCTTTCTTTCTTTCTTTCTTTCTTTCTTTCTTTCAACAAACATCCTACATTTTTCTCTTTATTCTTTTTACCTTCTCCAAATATACTTCTTTCTTTTTTTCTTGTATGTTTCTTTCTGCAAAAATCGTTCTTACCTTATTTTTATTGTATTCATCGTTCTTTCTTTCTCAAAACATCCTTCTTTCCATTTTTTGTATTTTCTTTCTTTCTTTCTTTCTTTCTTAAAAATCCTTCTTTGTTATTTTCGTGCATCCATCATCCTTTTCTCTCCAAATATTCTTCACACAATTTTTTCTTACAACCTTCATTCCTTTCCTTTTCGTGTATCCATCATCCTTTCTTTTCCCAAACATCCTACACTCATTTTCTTCTATCCTTCTTTCTTTATTTCTCCAAACATCTCTCATTCATTTTTCTGGCATTTTTATTTCCTTCTTTCTTTATCCAAAAATCTTTCATACCTTTTCACCTTTTTCTTTCTTTCTTTCTTTCTTTCTTTCTTTCTTCATTCCTTTTTCTTATATACTTCTTTCATTCTTTTTTCTTTCTCCAAACATCTTCATTCCATTTTTCGTCTTTCTTTCTTCATGGTTGCTCACTTGTTCGGTCCATGTATCCTAAGTATACTTCTGTAGAACTCCTTTACTCAGACGTTATAGTCAAATTCAGACAGAACAAACTGTTATGAAAATATAAATAAGCAGGAAAAATGGATTTCACGTGATCTTTGGAAAATATCATATAAGTCATGCCAGAAAATATTTTTCGATTGAAACAATTTGGATTGAGATAATAAAGAGTTACTCATAGCTGGGTGGGAGAAGAGGTGGGTTTTACTTTTTTAAAGAGCATTTGTGTATTTTAGTGAGTATGTCTAACATGACTTAAATTGGAACTCTGCTCTCAGATTTCAGATTCAAAACCATTATCCATTGCCCCCCTGCACATTTTATAATACAGCTCGTGGTATTTTAAATAGCAACCCATCAAGGCAGTGACTAGACTTGACGTTGCTTAATTTTGCTAATCGAACAAGAATAGGTAATTAAACGTAATTTGGATGTATGCCCGCACCACCTCTGTGTAGACGTGAAAATCTTTGCTAAAAACGAACAGAGAGAAAGGTGACTGAGTAGGTGGCTAAATCCATTACTGGCCAGACTGCGATATTTCTTGTCAGTATTGACAGATTATTATTATTATTATTATTATTATTATTATTATTATTATTATTATTTATGAATAATGATACAACACTACACTTCTTTTTCATCGTTCAACTGAAAGATGTAAGAAATGAGCTGTAACTTTCACACATTATTTTATTTTTCATTTCTCGACGTTCCAAAGTTCTTCCAATCTCTTTCCGAGATCATCTTCAGGGGTGTGAGTTGTATTAACAAAAATAACCGCAAAACTGCATTGCTAAAAATTACTGTAAATTTTCGTCTTGTTTCAAATGTAACGGAAGACAAAATGCTTACCTTTCTTTAAAACGTGAAAATTATCCAAAATGGATTTTTTAGGTTGTAATGCCATGGCCATGTACGTGTTAAAGCATGAAAAAGCTGTTATTTTTATAAACATTTTAGAACATTACTACAATATTCATTAAAAGCACAATGTCTCATCATGTGGTTAACAATTATGGTAATAAAGGATTTATTTTTTAAAATTTCTTTTATTTCTTTTTTCCTTTTATTTTTGGAATTTTTTCCCGTAAAAAATTATTAAAACGGGGGAAAGAAAGAACGAAGAAAAGATCAGAAAATAAGATGAAAAATGAAGAAAAGGAAAACAAAAAAGGGAAAAACTACAGAGAAGTAGAAAATGAAGAGGAAAATAAGTTACAAAATATATGGAGAGAAGAGGCAATGGAAACGGTTAAGAGAGAGGAATTTTAAATTTTAGCCGGAAGTGAATTTCAGACAGATATTGACATCGGTACATTGTTTGAGCTCATACCTTTCGGCATTTCTTTTTAAAGAATTGTACTTTTATAAAGAAAAAGAAAAGAAAAAGAAAAAGAAAGATAGAAAGTGAAGAGGAACATAAAAAGGAAAAATGTGAGAAAATGTAGAGAGGAAAGAAAGAGAAGAGCCAATGGAAATGGCTAAGAGATAGAAATTTTAAATTTTTAGCGGGAAATGAATATATATATATATATATATATATATTAATGCAGGTTTCATTGAATAATATAGACAAGTTCTGTCTATTAATTTTGTGTAGGATCCGTTCATACCGTCTGATATACTTGATGGTGATATCGTTGAAAGACAACAAAAAACCACAGTAATTGTTGATTTTTTTTATCGGGTCCAAGCTTTCGGCTCACATAAGCCATTATCAAAGAGTAAATATTAACACACAGTAAACATAGAACATTTAAGCTATTAACAAGAAAGAGAATTAAATTGAAAATATATATATATATATATATATATATATATATATATATATATATATTCTAGATTTCCAATCGCATGAAGAAGCTTAGAGTCTATAATTTCTGAAACGCCCCGAATATTGCAACAAAGATGAGAATAGCAGTGTGAACAATGTAAATAATGTAAATAATTACCTCACATCAGAAATAATGTAAATAATTACCTCACCTCAGAAATAATTAAATAATTACCTCACCTCAGAAATAATGTAAATAATTACCTCACCTCAGAAATAATGTAAATAATTACCTCACCTCAGAAATAATGTAAATAATTACCTCACCTCAGAAATAATTAAATAATTACCTCACCTCAGAAATAATTAAATAAATTAACCTTCACCTCACCTCAGAAATATAGACAGGTATTGCGGACATACATTTATATCGACTTTTATCACTGATTGTAAATCTATTTTGATATAGTACGCACACACATAGTTATGTATACATATATTTGTATATATATGTGTGTGTGTGTATGTGTGTGTATGTTTGTGCGTATGTGTGTGTGTGTGTGTGTGAAGAGCAAAGAGTGCATTCAATTTTTTGGGATAGTTATTTATTTTGTGAACTCTTTTGCGAATAAAAGCCATAATCTTGCATTTTGGCCATTCTGAGAACCGTTCTGTTTGTCCATTAGCAGGCCTTTTCTATTATTAGGAGAATGTTGGAATCACACAAAAAGAAATTAACGAAAATCAAAAGAAAAAATATTTCCATTTAAGAAAGCATTTTAAAATTCCCTAAACATTTCAATTCTTTAAGACAAAGAGACAAAGAGGGAAAGAGAGAGAGAATAAGAGAGAGAGAGAGAAAGAAGTAGATCGAAAGAGAGAGAGAAAGATAGAAAGAAAGGAAGAGATAGAAAGAGAGAAAGTGTAAGAGAAAGAAAATGAGAGAGAGAGAGAGGAGGAGGAGGAGGAAAAAGGAAGACAAAGAGGAAAAAGAGAGAAAGGAAAAGAGAGACAAAGAAAGTGTATGAGAGGGATAACGAGAAAGTTTAATAGACAGAAAGAGAAATATAGGGTGGATTAGTGAGAAAAAGAGATAGAGAGGAAGAAAGAGAAAAAGAAAGAAAGAAAAAAGAAAGAGAGAAAAAGAGAGAGCAAGAAAGTGAATGAGAAAGATAACGAGAGAGAAAAATAGAGAGAAAGAGACATAGATGAAGGAAGAGTGAGAGAAAGAGACGAAGAGAGAGGAAGAGAAAGAAAGAGAGAAGTAGAGAGAGAAAGAGAGGGATAGAAATAGAGAGGAAGAAAAAAGAGACGGAAAAGAGAGAGAAAGAGAGAGAAAAATAGAGAGAGAGAGAGGAAGAGATAAAGAAATTGAGAAGAAGAGAAACAGGAAAATAAAGAGGTAGTGAGAAGGCAAAAAGAGTTTTTTTAGAATATATTTAAATGTTTTTCCTTTTTTAAAAAGCTGAGCGGAAAAAAATTGCAGCTTTCCTCCGACTCTATCCAAAACTGACAGTTAAACCGTGTTGCCAAGAAAAAATATATATTATCAGAAGGTTATTAGAAAGTGGATTTGTGGAAAAATAAAAGTATACCTTTTGTGTGTTTAAATAGAAATTTATTAATAGAAAACAATAACATGAACTGGTAGAAGTTAATGTTCAATGAGAAACATTACTAAGAAGCTAAGAGTTCGTAGTAGTAACTTGTGTGTATGTAGGCAGGAACGTATGTATATATGTATGTATGAGAGTAATTGTTGGGTAGGAATGTCTTTAAAGTATTAGCTCAGGCTTAAAGGGTTCCGTTCGGTTATCAATTATAAAAAGAGAAAGACGGATGAACTGTGAGAATAAGGAGCTAAAAGAGAAAGATAGATATGATAATAATAATGATCACTGACAATTGTCAAGGGATGTGTTAGTTACGCTTGTCATCTTCTTTCTGGCGACAGTCGAATTTGCTACGTCTTTTATTTCGTTTGTGGGGCTTTAAAAAGTTATTTAGGAACTACCTCCCGGGTGTGATTCTGGCCTTTACATTGAACGACGAACAAACTTTGTGTTTGCTCGCTAAAAGGGTCCGTAAAATAATTTGTTTCTGATTGAACATTACAGGCAATCGCTCCTAACCTCCATTAGCATGGATGAGGTTAGTCTCCGTGAGAGTAAAACACTGCGCCTCCTCGAGATAACTCTCACAACAGACCTCGAGTGGAACAATTATATCAAGTACATAGCTAAATCTGCTGCTAAGAAGGTCGGTTCTCTGTGTAGGACCAGGAAGTTTTTCTCGTCTGAAACCATCCTGCATATATATAAATCTTCCATACACCCTTGCAATGAATACTGCTGCCATATCTGGTCGGGTGCTCCTGCTATCCACTAAGGGGCCCTTGACAAAATCCAACGGAGCAGCTGAGATACAGTCACTTTATTACCGGCGCAATGTGGCTTCTCTGTCTCTCTTCTACAAATATTTTCACGGCTTCTGCTCCGACGAACATAGCTCCCTGGTGCCACTTATATATGAATTTCCTCGAGTCACAAGATTAGCAACTAGGTCCCACCCTTTTACTGTCAAACTTTAAATGTAAGCACAAATTCTACCCTATCAGCTTCTTTTTTCGCACTTCCCGCCCGTGGAATTCCCTTCTGTTTACTGACTTCCCCGACAGCTACAATCTCCAGGAGTTTAAGTGTCAAGTTAATAGCCATCTCCTATCTTGCTAACTTGCATTCTTTTTCTCATACTCCTTTCTCCGTCCACTCCACTCTCAGTATCTTAACACTTCTCTTACCAACTTCCTCACACGCCCTGTAACCTGTTACGCTTTCTCATAACTTTCCTCATAGGTAACCCCCTGCGCAACAGTTGCAGTAGACTGCCTTGTTTGAAGCGATATGATTAAAAAAAAATTGAATTTTGTTTTTAGATTTTTTCCTAGATTTGTATTGGGCGAAAAGCATTTCGCATCAATGAGTGAAATTTCACGAGTTTTGTGTGTGCTAAGCAAAGTTCGTAATTCGAGTAAATTCGTTTATTTCTAACCAAATCAATAAGTCAGTGCTTACCATTTGATTTTTTAAATCTAGATCTTGTTTTGTTCAGTACAATATAAAAGAATAACATCAACAAAAACAGCAGCAATACTAAGTAAGACATTCAAGCCACTAACACGCAAGTGGTTACTGAGTGTTAAAAATATGAAAAAATATACTATTAAGGAGAAAAGACAATAAAATAACAATAATTAAAAGGGTGGTGATTAAGATTGGCATTAAAATTAAATTGTTGAAGACCAAAATTGGCAGGGAAGCAAGAAGATAGAAGATATTTCACAAGCTAGTAATGTGACAGAAGAAACTATTAGCATAGAACTTTCGGTTATATCTAGCTCTTTCAGTTGTAAAATGAATACCTGCAACCCACCTAGTCCTCTGTTGATATTCATAAATAATAATAGTAATAATAACAATACGCGAAAGATTATCTGTGAGTATGAACAGATTTTATTAAAAATAAGCAGACACAATATTTGCAATTTATTTATCTGATATGTCTAAAAGAAAATTTGCAACCTAAATACACACACACACACACACACACACACACACACACACACACACATATATATATATATATATATATATATATATCAGTCAGTCAGTCAAGTGCCATACGTGATTCACGCTTGGGCGATCATGTCTCGAAAGAGACATGCCTGACTGGGCAGATGATTATCCCGCAGTAGCTGGCAATTACTTTCTGCGGTAGACTGGTTTCCAGCTAAGGCTATAGAATCCACTCTGTCTTGTTATTTAACCCATAACTGGAGGGAAGAGACGGATTAATACCTTTCGCAAGAATATTTGCGTGTAAGTGAATGTAACAAATTCAGCTGGAATTCGAAATCGAGGAGCCGAGTTCGAATTCCCGTTGAATTCCTTGCATTCACTTACGCGCAAATACCCTTATCTATATATATATATAGCCCATCGAAAATGTTTTTACAAATTTTGTTCACGGGTTTCCCATACCAAAACATCCTGTCTCAAATATTCGGTGATAAGCAGCAATATTTGGATGAATCGGCTACCATGTATCTGGAAATGCAATCTAATGCAGCCTTGCATCATTGCGTGACTGAGGCAGGATCTGTGAAACAACAAACTATGGTAATCAGTATATTTTGATTGTATCTTGCGTATGTTTAGCAGTGTCTTAATTTTCACTTGTATACCGACTCTTTGTTAGATCAAAGATTCTAAATAGCTTCGAGAAAATTAAGCCTGTAGGTCTTCGAGAGGACCATCTCTTTTCGATCCTAGTAGAAGGGCACAAACAAAATACTGTACCAATTAATAGAAACTATATCATTTGAAAACATTCAACAAGAGCAACAATGCGAGAAAGAGAAGATAATGGCAGAAACAAAATGGTGATGTTCGACACTAGTTCAAGAAAAGAATATACAAAGAATAGTTATGAAAGAAGACCCTGTTAATATTGAAAAGAGCTATAACAATTACTAAACTCTGAGAATATCTATTTCCCTGAAAAAAAATTTTTAATAGTAAGATTTTATAATATTTGTCTATATTTCTGAGATGAGGGAGTATTCACTCTAAAAGTCAAGTCAGGATATGGCCCAGTGGATATAAATGTTGGTTAGTACCTGACTTGACTCTTAGAGTTGTGAGTTCAATACCAGGTTACAGCAGTGGTGAACAAGTAACTTGCAGTTTTAGAGGGAGATAACTCATGTGTTCCAATCGCGGCTTTACGCAAGGAATAGAGTTATATACCCCAGTAACTTTAATAAAGGTTAGGTTCGAAATTAACAGCACCTGAAGAAGGCCGGAACGTACAACAACCGAAACGTCGAACTAATGGCAAGAAAGATGAGGACAATACTCTGAATAATGTAAATATTGTAAAATTTTCAAGTTTCAACCGATATTGGACTGGTTGCTCGGTCAATGAATGTCAAATGTTTCCTTATGTGGAATCATGGCGGCATTCACACGGAGCGGACTGAGCCGGGTTTTTATGCCAAGTTTTTGGCTCCACAAGCGGTAACCAACCGCATGCCGTGTGAAGATTTTTTCTTACTACAATCGATTGATTACCGACCAAGGCTATAGAATCCAGTCTGTCCTGATATTTACCCATAGTTGGTGGGTCGGGGGAGAAGAGATGGATTTATATATATATATGATATTTCTTAAATATTTATATATAGTTTTTGTTATTTTTATACAATATATAACAAAAGATATCAAATATATTATACAGTGAAATGAATTGAGTTCTTTCGGTGACTGGCGTGTATATACACTGTTTATATACATCACGTTAAAATTTCCTTTCTCTGATTCCATGCGCCTATGTCTTAGGGAGTAGCGCTTCCGACTGACACCAAATCGGTCGAGTTTCGATCCCTGCCAGAAGCAAGTAGATGTTTCTAGCCACACTGATGAGCTGTGATACAACGAAATAGGCTTATATGTGGATGACTAATAAATATATATATATATATATATATATAGATGAAATCGGACAAATATAAATAGCTTTTAGTATTTTTTTAATCCAGATACAGATATCCCGTGAGAGTTGTAGGGGCACCATATGTACTGCAGCCGTTGTGTTACTTTGGGCATGACAGCTAGACGCAGCCTAACCCTCTCCGCTCTGGTTTAAATTTAGAATTTTTCTTTCTCTTAGACTGGTTACCAAACAAGTCTATATAACCCAGTTGTCTTGATATTTACCCATAGCTAGGGAGAAAAGTGATAGATTCATACTTTTAGCCAATGGTATCTCAACAATATCAGATACACGGATGACACGGTGCTGATAGCAGACACGGAAAGGAAAATGTACGACTTTCTTCAGAAGTTAGCAAAAAAAAAAAAAAAAAAAAAAAAGCGAAAAGAAAGGATTGAGTATAAACCTCAAGAAAACTGAATGTATGGTCATCAGCAAAAAGAGGAGACCAATATGCCAACTGCAAGTGGGAGAACCTAAAATAAATATTACAATACCTGGGAAGCGTTTTGACAGAGGATGGAAAGTGCGACATGAAGATCAAAAGAGGCATTGGCATGGCCAAAGACGCATTTCAGAAGCTAACCAGAGTACAGAAAGACTTGATAACCTCATTAGAAACAAAGAAAATAGTGCTGGATTGCTACGTGATATCTGTTCTTCTGTACGGAAGTTAATGCTGGAAGATCTCATCAAAGATGAAGGAGAGGCTTGAGGCAGCAGAAATGTAGTTTTACAGAAGGTTGCTGAGGATATCATGAACGGAGCACGTGTGAAATGACAAGGTGTTGAAAGGGTGCAAAGAGAAAAAAAACTGATATTAAATATCAGGGAGAGACAAATGAAGTTCCTGGGACACGTAATGAGGAAGAGAGCCTGGAGATCTTAATACTCACAGGTCGGATAAATGGAAGGAGAGGCAGAGGAAAGCAGCGTGAGACGTACTTGTTATGTCTGAGCAAATGGGTGGCAGAGCAGGGCCTAGAAGAGATACCAAAATATATATATTGAGAGCTACAAGAGACAGAGCCAAGTGGAAATCCATGATCGCCTACGTCCTAAATGGACACGGTACATGAAGAAGATTAGCACGTATGTGAATGTAATGAATTCAGATATTTACTGATAAGAAAACAGCTAATATTATATCGTTACCAGTTCGTTATGGATGTGTGGTGTGTGTGTGTGTGTGTGCGTGTTCGTGTGTGCGAACGCTTGCGTATGTGGGTGCGCGTGTGTAAGTGCTAAAACGTTCTCGTCCCGACTCATTTTTCCCAAACTTGACCGAAGATCACATATTTAATCATCACCCGTCACCAATCAAGGCAATAATGCCACTAAGACGTGAGGGGTTACTGGATGTTAAAGAGAATGAGATGATTTTAAAAAGAGCCGAGAACCCAATACTGAATAAAAAATAAGAAATAAAAGCCTAATCCCGTTCAAAAGACCGGTTAAAGTAATGCGAACCAGTTGATAGGCTAATTTATTTCCTCTTATAAAATTTTTGTTTAATTCGTCATAGTCGGAATGAAAAAATGTCTAGTGTCGCAATGTATAATTAATTAATAATTATATGATTCTTTCTTTCTTTCTTTCTTTCTATCTATCTATCTATCTATCTATCTATCTATCTATCTACATAAACACACACGCAAGCATAATGTAGGCGACAATTCTACTCCATCAGCTTCTTTTCTTGCACTTCCCACCTGTGGAACTGCCTTTCGTATACTTGCTTTTCTGATGGCTAAAACCTCCAGGAATTTAAATGCAATGTCAATTTCCATCTCTTATCCACTTGACTCCAGTACATTCTACATCACCCCTTGTATCTGGTTCTTTTCATTTCTCTCTACCTTTGCAACTGTCTTCACTCCTCTGTTCTCATTTTTCTCTTGTCCTTTCTCTTTCACCCTCTGTCTTCACTCTTCCGTATACTTGTTATCCTGACGGCTACAACCTGCAGGAATTTAAATGCAATGTCAATTCCCATCTCTTATCCACTTAACTCAAGTCCTTTCTATCTCACCGCATGTATCTTGTTCTTTTCCTTTCTCTCTACCTTCGCAACTGTTTTCACTCCTGTGTCCACATCCTTCTCTTGTCACCCCTTGTAGCTGGTCCGTCTTCCTCTTAACTCTCCATCTGCCTAAAACTTTAACTCTCTTATTTTGCTCCTTGCACATCAATGGCGGTACCGCCTTGGTTGCGGTGAAATGATTAAAAAAAAACATACATACATACATACATACATACACTGAGAAAATAAGAGATAAGCACCTACTCCTGCTCAAAAGACCTGTTGAAATAGTATGAACCGCTTGATAGGCTAATCTATTTTCTCTTATTAATTTTTTTTTAAATCCGTCATAGTCGGAATGAAAAAATGTTTAGAGCCTCTTCATCTGCTATTAATGTCAGATTGAAGAATTAGAGTCGATGGAGAATGTCGTTTCGACTTTCCACTTGAAATCGTGTTAACAGTTTAGTGTCTTAACTTCCCATCTTTTCAGTTAATTTAAAAAACAATCCACGTCACTGAATTAACGCTTTCGTTCAACAAAATGGCGCCTGTTCTCGTGAATTTAAGCAGAAAAAATTACAAGATTCTAATTATTGAAGAGAACGGGAAATATACAACTTTTGCAAGAATATGCAAAAATTCTTTCTTCGTTTGACTTTCCAACACTCTGTCAGAAAACTACACAGTCTGATATATATATATATATATATATAATCATCCGCAGACAGATCTGTTTCGCAGCTCATCAGTACGGTTAGACTCCGATCGCTTCCTAACCCAGGATTGAAACCCGACGAATCGGCGTCAGTTGACGATCCTACCCCGAGGCCACGAGCATCCGGTAGAAGAAGGCAGACTTTTTAGCGCGTATAAACACGCCCAATAGCTAGAGTGATCTAATTCATTATCGAATGAGCGATGCGTATATGCCGGAGTAGCTACTGTTTACAAAGTCTCCCACTCTTCCAGAGTGCTCAATCAGGGTGTGAGAGCGTAATATATATGTTTACTAGAGTTCAAAAGACTGGGTATACTCCTGGTTATATTTTAAATTGCCCCTCAAAGTAGTTTTTTTGTACTTTAAATAAAAAAAAATATATTACACATATTTTTTAAAAAGTGAGACGTTATTTTCTATGAGAAATTTTATTAAAACAAAAGTAAAATAAAAAAGCATTTTATAATTAAATTTTTGCTCTCCTCGAAATATCCTTGTTTAGCTTTGATTACTGCAGCACACATTTTTGGCATTCGTTGTTAAATTTTCTTAAAGTATAATTCTGATAATTGATTCCGTTATTTTTTTAATGGCTCAAAGATCTTTTTTTCACTTTCCTGATGGAAATGTTTCACTCTTCTGTCAAGTTCACCCACTGCTTCAAACTTTGAACAGTAATGTATATATATTAAATATATTTGTTATTCAATATGCATATATTGGTTGACCACACATATTCGAGGATACCCGTCTACAAGAACGGATTATTAATCCCCATTGCAGGCACACTTGTGTTTGCAATATAATCCACAGACTTTACACCCTGTCAAAAATCTTGGATACCTCGACATAGTGTCATGGTTATCAAGCTTGTCTCGCTAGAATTCATTACAACTGAGTAGTGAGTTCCATCTTCCCTGGGAATCCAAAATACCTTTCAGTCTTGTGCCACATCGAAACAGCGCTTATCAACTCTCAGAAAGCTAAGAAACCAGGCAATATTACGTGACTTAGCTAGAATGAGTTGTTGTTGTTCTCCATTACTGCCGTGTCTCTTTAAGACGTAGACGATCATAGACTTCCACTTGTATGTGACCCTTGTCGCTTTTAATATTTTTCCAATTGGTATCTCTCTCAAAAGCCTCTTCGCCATCTGTTTGCCCAGACCCATCAGATATGTCTCTCGCCGCTTTCATCTGTCTTCTTCTTTCTATCCGTCTGTGAGCATCAGGTTCTTTAAACCCACCTTCCTCATTACGTTTCTCAGAAACTTTAGCTGTCTCATCCTGATGCTAAATATGTTTTCTTCTTGTGTGCATCCTCCTAATATCTTGTTGCTAACGTGTTCGATCCATATTATCCACAGCATTCTTCTTTGGAACCACATTGTTTTTCTTTTAATCATTTCACTCTAAGCAAGGCAGAACTGTCAGTGGTGCGCAGAGGGTTACATAAGAGGTGAGCCATGAGAAAAGGAACAAGTTACGGGGTGTCAGCGAATGGGTAAGAGAAGGAGGAGAACACTGGTGTGAAGAGGGCTGTATGAGAGTAGAGTGGAAAGAAAGAAGAGCACGATACATGTGTTGTCAAGGAAAGGACGCTAGAAAATAAGAGATGGCAATTGACTTTGCATTTAAATTCTTGGAGACTGCAGCTGTCAGGGAAACAAGTAGAGTTGGTATGCCAAGTCAAGATCGATTATATTGCAAATACTTCGCTGGATTTTCTCGAGAACCTCTAGCTATACAGCAGGAGTATTCGACCAGATATGACAGAATTATTCAATGCACGGAAAAATAGTTGATTTATAAATGTTCACGATAGATTCTGACGTAGAAAACATCCTGGCGTGACAATAATTTATCCTTCCTAGCAGTAGATACAGCTATAGATTCGATGTAGACGTTCAACTTCAGGTCAGCTGAGTGAATGAGGCCAAGGAGGCGCAGTGTTATTCTCTCCAGGAGACTAGCCTCATCCATTCTAATGAGTGGTAAGAAAATTTCTCTATGGCAGTTAAAAGATTAGTTTCGTTTTGGAGACATCAAAATTTACTAGTCATTTCCTAACCCAGTCCATCACAGATTGGTGGTTCTTTCTGCTCTGGTGAGCATTATTTTTTATCTGGTGTCGCGTCTACATAAATTTAAGCCTACTACTAGATTTAAAGAAAATTCTACAGGCGGGAAGTACGAGCAAAGCTGTTAGAGCAGAAGTTGAAGTTATATTTGATTGGTTTCACTGTAAAGGGGTGAGACCTAGCAGCTAGTCTAGTAGCTTGAGTAAATTCATGCAGAGGGAGCACCAGGGAGGAGCAAAAGCCGTGAAAGTATTTGTAGAAGAGACAGAGGGAAACCACATTATGTGAGAAAGTGAATGAAGCTGATCTACCAGGTTAGGATCAAATATATTGCAGATTCTCCATTGGATTTTGTCAAGAAGCCAGAGATGAATAGCACCCGACCAGATGTGACATCAGTATTCAATACACGGGCGGATGGTAGATTCATATGTGTGCAAGATGGATTAAGACGAGAAAAAAATTCCTGACCCTACACAGTAACCAACCTTCCTAGCAACAGATTTAGCTATGTATTCAATGTAGTCATTTCACTTGAAGTCAGTTGATAGAGATAGGCCGAGGAGGAGCGGTGTTTTGCATTCAGGGAGACTAGCCTGATCCATGCTGATGGTTGGTAGGAGCGGTTGTCTATGGGGCTTAAAGGATAGCAGATTCGTTTTGAAGGCATTAAAATTAACGAACAATTTCTTATCCACTCCGCCACAGATTGGAGGTCATTTGCTTTGGGCCTTTTCTTTATCCTTAAAGAGATCATCCAATATTGTTCTTAGACAGATTATAGTCTTACTGTCTAACAAAATAACTTCGCAACGATACGAGGTTAAAAAAAAACAGTTTTGTTTGGATACCCTGCACTGTGCTATGAACGTTACCTTATACTGTTTAAAATACGTTGTCTTGTAAAGTTAGAGTAACAGAAAATGAAACTTTTTGGCTAAGATCAAAGTGTAATATCTGTACTCGGGAAGATAAATTACATTTTATCGCTTAGTCGTGTTTTGTCTTCGGACAGATTGCCACCCGGTTGTGTCTCTGTCTTTGGGTAAAGCACAACTGAAAATATGACTGTGAAGTACCCGGAGTTATAAAATATAATTACAGGCGCAACTTGAAGTCCAGAAAAGACAAACACTACTAGGAAGAAAAAAAGGAAAACAAAAACGTATTTAGTATCAGCCGACGAGTTTCGTTATCTAACTGGCTTTATCAAGTCAATTGCTATGATTTTACTTTGCACAAAGTATATTTAAACAAAGTGAAAATTTGGTTACTCGATTCTTTTTAAATTGCCAGACACCCGTGAATATTAATCAGATTACCTGAAATATTATATTATTACCTGACATATTATATTAAATTATATTATTACCTGAAATATTATATTAAATTCCCTGACTTAACATCCTCTAAATTTATAAGTGTAAAACAAGAGCTATAATTCCAGCAAATATACGATACTACGACAGAAAATTTCCCATCCTCCTCACCATCAATACAATCTTATACTCATGTCTAGCATCAAAAGAATTTATTTTTATAATCATATCACCCCAAGCAAACTAGGGCCGGTACTGGTGCGTTGGAGTTACAGAGAGAGAGAGAGAGAGAGAGAGAGAGAGAGAGAGGGAAAGAAAGAGAGAAGACTTCTAATCTATGATGGACTGGGATAGGAAATAAAATGATTTCTAGTGTCCTCCTGATTACACTTCTTTTGTTCTTGTTCCTTAGTAAAGTTTCTCATTTTTAATTTTTTTTTAAGTAACCTCTTGTGTCTTAGTGGCTTAGTGGCTTTATTGCCTTGCTTGAGTTGAAAATCTACATATTCTACAAGATGAGTATCATTGAAGAGTGACAAGTAGTGTTTATTTACTAAACACCTTATTTCTTTTTACTATCCTCATTATTATTATTCTTTTGTTTTTGCTCTTTAGTATAGTTTCTTATTTCTAATTCTTCCAAAACAAGTAACCCCTTGTGTCTTAGTGACTTTATGGCCTTACTTAGAGTGAAAATTCACAAAATTCACGAAAATGTCAATTGATTTTTCCTGTCCACTTAATTATTCTTTTTATTCTTGCTCTCATCCACACCACGTAAATGTTTTTGTGTGTGTGTTTGTGTGTGTTTGTGTGAGTGTGTGTGTGTGTGTGTTTGAGAGAGAGAGAGAGAGAGAGAGAGAGTACATGGTGTGTGAAGAACGGATAAAGGATGGGAAATCAAGAGATAGAAGATATCAATTGATGTGGCATTTAAACTTTTCGAGATTGTAGGTATCAGGGAAACAAGTAAAGGGTAAAAACTTCCGCATACGTGAAATGTGAGAAAAGAAGCTGAGAGAGTAGAAGAGGTTGTTACATTTAACGATTTGAACGTTAAGAGGAGGGAACCTATATGCCAATGCAGTAGCACTCGTAAATTGATGTGGTCTTAAAACCAGGGAAAAAAGTTCATCAGATCAGGTACCATGAAAATATTTGTAAAAAAGACGTCGGTGAGAAAATGGTTGGAGTCGATATGCCAAGTCATGATCGATTATATTGCAAATACTTTGCTGGATCTTCTCGGGAACCTCTAGACCTATAGCAGAAGTATTCGACCAGCTATGACAGAATTATTCAATGCAGGGAAAAATAGTTCATTTATAAATGTTCAAGATGGATTCTGACGTGGAAAACTTCTTGGCACGACACAGTAATTCAGTTTTCCTAGCAGTAGATGGAGCTATAGATTCGATATAGACATTCAACTTCAGGTCAGGTGAGAGAATGAAGCCAAGTAGGCGCAGTGTTATTCTCTCCAGGAGACTAGCCTCATCCATTCTAATGACTGGTAAGAAATTTCTCTGTGCAGTTTTGATTTGAAGACATTAAAATTCACTAGTCATTTCCTAACCCAGTCTATCACAGATTGGTGGTTCTTTCTGCTCTGGTGAGCTTTTTTCCGCTGGTGTCGCGTCTACATGAATTTAAGCCTACTGCTAGATTGGAATCTAGATACTGCTCTCTTACCGTTGAAACATTAAAATCTTGAGTAAGTTCTCGGTTTTTTCCAACAGATAACCTTTCCAGAAATGTGTGAAAGCAGTTTCTGATGGTAACGCATTCATAAAGAAGTATTATAAGCAAGCTTGAAAGTCAGAATACGTAATTTCCCTAAAGTGTAAACAGCTTTGTTTTCTCTTGCGCTAAACTGGTAGAATTTCGATCGAAAATATTATCGGGGAATTTTACTGCACTACTTTTTCAAAAGAAATCTGCAGCTGAATAACACAGAATTCTTGTTGAGACTTACAGCACCATGCTCTTTCAGAAAAAAAAGAACATGTAGAGATTGGTTAAGACGTTTAAAAATAATGATTTTGATGTTGAAGATAATGAACGCTCTGACGCACTGCAAAAGTTCCAAGACAAAGAATTGGAGGCGTTATCTCTTGAAGACTCACGTCAGATGAAAGCTGAAGTGCTAGAATCATGAAGAGTTGATCACACATTTGAGAGCATTAAAATGATTCAAAAGCAAAGGTACTGAGTGCCGGACGAGTTGAAGCAGAGAGACGACATCGAACGGCATCTTGTCACGTACGAGCAGCTGCTTCAACGATAGAAAAGGAAATATTGTTTTCGAAGTATCGTGACCGGCGATGAAAACAGGATGCACTACGATAACACTAAGTGTAGAATTTTGTTGTGTAAGCCTAACCAAGACGAATAGCCATGGTTTGAAGCTTCTATTCTGCATTTGGTGGGATCAGCTGAGTGTAGTTTATTATGAGCGGCACAAAACGACCAAAGCTATCACGGAAAATGATGCATTTAAGTCAAGCATTGAAGAAAAATGTTCGCTATACGATGTGCGTTGTGGTGCAGTGGATATTGACTCGGAACGAGGAATCGGGGAGCCGAGTTCGAATTCCAGCTGAATTCCTTGCATTCACTTACGCGCAAATACCCTTGGGAAAGGTATTAATCCGTCTCTTCCCTCAAGTTATGGGTTAAATAACATGACAGATTGGGTTCTATTGCCTTGGCTGGCAACCAGTCTACCGTAGAAAGCAATGGCAACCTACTGCGGGATAATCTTCTGCCCAGTCAGTCATGTCACTTTCGAGACATGATCACCCAAGCGTGTATCACGTAAGGCACTTAACTGACTGATACGAGCAGAGACAAGACAAAGTAATTTTGCAATATGTTGCTGACCTACTTAGAAACGCTTAAATGGGAAGTCCTACCCCTCTCGCCCTATTCACCTGACATTTTCCCGTCCGATTATCATTTGTTCCGATAGGTGGCACGTGGCCTGGCTGAGCAACTTTTTATTTTAAGAAGATAACAAGAAATGAGTCGACTCGTAGTTAGCCTCAAAAGACGTGTTATTTCTCTGACGTTGAATTCAAATGCTGTCAGAAATATGGGAAAAAATAGTGGCTAGCGATGGCTAATACTTTCAGTGATATGTTTCTAACTAATTTCTGTAAATAAAACATTATTTTCATGAAAATTCAGCCTGAACTTATCCCAGGTTTTTTGTTTACTCCAACAGTTTTTTTCTCTCATTTCCCGCCTTTGAAACACCGTTGTGTTTACTTGCTTCCCTGATAGCGACAATCACCAAAAGTTTAAAAGTGATTTTTAAAAATATACTGAGACTTTTCTTTTTTTCTTTTTCATACTCCTCATGAGGTTTAAAATGTTTCTATACTGAGTTCCTTGCTAAACATGTGAGATTTTTAATATCAATCTAGTCCTTCTATTAGATCGATAAATTCAGCGAATTCGAAGTTTGGAAGGGGGTTTATAATGGATGAGAACTGGAAGTCTATGTTGATGGGTGTCATGTGCTGATGTGACGTCAGCAAAACAGGTGTACAGTTTCATATTAAAAAGATATATACAATTTATCTTTTATTCTTTTTTCAATACTCCTCTAACCAGTCTTTTTCTGCGAGATGGTGATGATCCTGCCTTGCTTAAGGGTGATTAAAAATGAAAAAAGAAAGTCTTCTCTTTTTAAGTGTTGCCTTTCAAGCAACACATCATCAGGAGAATAAGTTGGTAAACATTAACTACCCAAAAAAAACAACAATTTTTACTGCAAGAAAAAATCAATATCTAAAATAGAACTTTCTTTTTTACTTTATTTTATGTCTTTTTGAATATTAATGGTTTTAGTGATACAAATTGGAAGGAGAAGAAATAGATTCATACGTTTCTTAATGATATTTGCACGTAAGTGACTACAATGAACCTGACTGGAAATGGAACACGGCTCTTCAATTTCTAATTCTGAACTCTTGTCCATTACACTTCCCGCACATGTAAGTTGGTGAACATTAACCAACAATGTCGAAATTGCTTAAGGCTTTCAGCATCTCTATTATAATATCGTCTGGCCCAATTCCTTTGTTTTTATTCAGTTTGCCCAGTGAAACATCTACTTCAGTTTTTGATATTTCCGGTCCGTCGGTATTGCTGTGTATTGTCGGTTGCTCTCTCTCTCTCTCTCTCTCTCTCTCTCTCTCTTGTCGTGATAGAGATCTCCGATATATTTTCCCCAGTAGACTGAAACATAGCAACCAAAGAATCTGATAATCTATCGAAGTATAAAGACCCAGAAATCTAAATGGAAATACATGTAGAAATTGATAACACAATTAGTACAAGTCATAATTTCTATCACTAAAACTATTATTATCCAACAATAAATAAAATTGTATAAAAAATATTTCTATTTTCGGCATTGATATTTTCTCGCAGTAAGAACTATTGTGTTTTCTTGGACAGTCCATGTTTATCAAATTCTTCTCCTGCCGGCAGACAACACCTAAAGATAGAATACTTTCTTTTTTTTTATCATTTCACTCGTAAGCAAATATTCTCAAGCTGTCACACATCTAGAAACTGATGCTGCTTCATCTCGGCGAACCTAATGGAACCGGTGTTTCAACGGGATATGGCCATAATCCATCAAGCTACACGATACAACAACGAAAATCAAACATTACTAAAGGTTCTCCAGAATATAGTTTTAGATAATAATGATTTAAGTTTTAGTAATTAACCCATGGCTGGGGGATGAAGTGGCTTCATGCCTTGGGAAAGGCATGAAGCTATAACGAAACCGAATGGAATTGGAACTATTTAAGTGGCTATAACGAAACCGAATGGAATTGGAACACGGCTCTCCAATTTCCAATTACAAGCCATTATCCATTACAATAATTGACACATCCAAGCTTACAGAACCTGTTTTTTTCCAAACCGTCACCCATCTAGATACTGACCAGGCTCGACGCTGCTTTACGTCGTTAATTGTATAAGAACCGGTGTTTCAACATGATTTTGCTCTAAAACGCATTTCGAATTTTATTTAATTTTGGATAATAATGATTTTAGTGATACAAGTGATACTATTTAATCCATAGCTAGGAGGAGATGACGTGAATTTATATTTTTCCAAAGCTATTTGGGCGTAGGGAAATATAATGAATCCAACGGAAATTCCACCCTCGTCTGTTGAACAGGTGAAGAGGATCATCCCTTGTTTCCTGTTTTGGGTGTTATTTCCGGTTTTTCTCTTTTCCAATCTTTTCACTCTTTTTTATTTTATTTTATTTTATTTTTTTCAATTGGAGTAGATAGACTAAACTATCGCCCGGTTCACACTCCACCCACGTCTATTGAACAGGTGAAGAGGCTTATCCCTTGTTTCCTGTTTAGGATGTGGTTCCCGGTTTTTCTCTTTTCCAATCTTTTCACTCTTTTTTTTAATTTAATTTAATTTTTTTCAATTGGAGTCGATAGACTAAAATATCGCCCGTTTCACATTCCACCCACGTCTATTGAACAGATGAAGAGGCTTATCCCTTGTTTCCTGTTTAGGATGTGGTTTCCGGTTTTCTCTTTTCCAATCTTTTCACTCTTTTTTTTAATTTAATTTAATTTTTTTCAATTGGAGTCGATAGACTAAACTATCGCCCGTTTCACATTCCACCCACGTCTATTGAACAGATGAAGAGGCTTATCCCTTGTTTCCTGTTTAGGATGTGGTTTCCGGTTTTCTCTTTTCCAATTTTTTCACTCTTACGTAGCCCCCTGCCCATCAGTGGCGTTTTCGCCTTGCTTGGGGTGATATGATAAAAAAAAAAAAAAATTCGGCTCTCCGATTCACAATTCCGATCTGTTATCCATTACACCAACACATCCAAGATTTCAACACTTGATATTTCCGAACGGTCACTCATCTAGGCCAGACGTTGCTCAACTTCGGTGAAAGTGTTTCAACATATTGTCGGCATAAACCTAGAAATATAAGAAGGGGAAATATGAAACATTATTAAAATATAAATTTATTAATAAAATTCATCGATTAAACGAAGGGAAAGGAGAAAATAGGATACGGATATACGAAAACAAAAGGCTGATGTAAATGGTTTCAAGTGAGTCTTCTTCTATGTGCCCTGTCTTTTCAAAAAACGTAGGTGATCATGGCTTTCCACGTCTTCCTATCCCTGGTGGCTCATAGCACGCTTTCTTCTGTTACACCACATAAACCTCGTTCCGTCATTCACCTGATGAGATCCTTCAAATATGTTATCCGCTGCTTCCGCCTGTCTCTTTTCCCTTTATCTGGCCTGTTAGTATCAGGTTCTCCAAGCCCTCCTTCCTCATTACATGTCCCAGGAACTTCAGCTGTCTCTTTCTGATGCTCAGTATTAATTTCCTTTTCGTTTCCATCATTTCCAAAATCACATCATTGCTCACATGCTCGATCCATAATTTTCGCAGCATCCTTCTGTAGAACAACATTTCAGTTGCTTCAAGTTTTTCCTTCATCTTTGATGATATTGTCCAGCATTCACTACCATATTGAAGAACTGATAACACATAGCAATCCAATACTCTCTTCTTTGTTTCTAGCGAAATTTTCCTGCCTCTTAATAGTCTACAGAACTTCTGGAATACTTCCTTCGCCATGCCAATTCACCTTCGGATCTCTGGCTCGCACTTTCCGTCTTCTGTTAGAACACTTCCCAGGTATTTAAATTTTTGTACCTGCTTGATTCTAGTATCCCTGGCCTGTATTTGGCATTTTGGGCTGCCCTTTTTACTGATTACCATGCATTCGGTTTTCTTGCAGTTTATTTGCAGTCCTTTCTTGTTACTCTCTTCAGCTACCTTCTGTAGGAGGTCTCTAATCTTCGTTAAAAAGCTAACATCAAGCAACATTGCGGAAATACGCCCTCGAATTCTTACAAAAGTTGAACAAATTTCAAAGTTAGCAATATAGCCTGTTGCAATAAAGCAAAAATCGAACAAAATTGTCCTGTTTCTTAATACTTTACTCAACTTTTGGAAGACTTTTTCGCCATGCCAATCCGCCTTCGGATCTCCGAGTCGCATTTTCCGTTTTCTCCCAAGTGAAAATAAAACAGAAAAAAGAAACCTTTACTCACATACTTTCTAAAAGACAGAGAGAGCGAAAAAATGCCTTTTCTGTCTGTACAGAGATGGTTGATGTAATTTAATATATATCACTTCTAATAAAAGCAAATGTTGGGCGGAGTGAGTTTTACACAAAACAATGAACGAATCGTTCCAATATTCTGCTTCACAATCTGGATTATCTAATAAATGTTAGCCAATAGCCGAAGCATGAAATCTTTGCTTAAAATATTTATTTTTGTCATAATCATATATGTAAAGTCACATATCTGGACCCAGTTTTTATACTTTTCCTACCTTTGATGGTTACGTGTATTTTTTGTGGTAATATCGCTGTGTTGTATGAATTTTATCAGTTTGAAATGTAAGACAAAAGAAAAGTGAAATGCTTCTTGAAAAAGGAAATTGATTTCGATCATGATTGATTCGGTAATTTAGTCCAGACAGTGTTACCAACTCAATCTGGCTTCGTTCCTTCTCTGCTTGTAATACAACTATAAATTATTAAAGTCAGAAAATTGGTTTTCATGGTGAGGAAATGTTTAGACGAAGTCTCATTTAAATTCAAATAATAATGAACCTAAGAAGAAACTATATCAAATAATAAAATCAAAAACAATTTCTAATTGCATTTGCATTACACATAAAAAAAAGATTGTTTGGAATGTCTTATGCGTGTGAAATTTACAACACACACACACACACACACACACACACACACACATACACACAGACACATACACACACAGACACACACACAGACACACACACACACACACAGACACACAGACACACACACATACACACACAGACACACACACACAGACACACACACACATACACACAGACACACACACACATACACACACAGACACACACACACAGACACACCCACAGACACACACACAGACACACACACAGACACACAGACACACCCACATACACACACAGACAGACACACCCACATACACACACAGACACACACACACAGAGACACACACACATACACACACACAGACACACAGACACACACAGACACACACACACATACACACACAGACACACACACACAGACACACACACATACACACAGACACACACACACATACACACACAGACACACACACACAGACACACCCACAGACACACACACAGACACACACACAGACACACCCACATACACACACAGACAGACACACCCACATACACACACAGACACACACACACAGAGACACACACACATACACACACACAGACACACAGACACACACAGACACACACACACATACACACACAGACACACACACACAGACACACACACACACACACACACACACACACACACACACACACACACAGAAGTAAACCGCTTCTAACAAAAGCAAATGTTGAGCGGACCGAGCTCTGCACAAAACAGTGAACAAATATCTATATTTTTTCTATTTAGATTTCCAGGTCTTTATACTTCGATAGATTTTTCAGATTCTTTGGCTGCTATGCTTCAGTCTACTGGAAAAAAATATCGGAATCACTTAAACCCCCTCTAGTCATGGGTTGATTACAAAAAAATTGTATCCGTAAATCATTATTATCTAAAAATAGAAAGAACCATTTCTAATGTTTCATTTTCGTTCTTGTCTCATGTGGTTAGATGGCTTATGGCCATAATCCGTTAAAACATCGGTTCCCTTACGATTATCGAGATGAAGCAACTTCAGTTCCTAGATGAGTGACAATTTGAGAATATATGCTTAAGGGTGAAATGCTAAAAAAAGAAAGTCGTCCTCTCTTTAAGTGTTGTCTATCGACAAACACATTATCAGGAGAATAAGTTGGTAAAAATTGATTACACAAGAAAACACAATAGGTCTTCCTGCGAGAAAATATCAATGCTGAAAATATAAATATTTTTATACATTTTTTTTGGATAATAATATTTTTAATGATAGAAATTATGACTGGTACTAGTTTTGTTATCAATTTCTACATGTATTTCCATTTAGATTTCTGGATCTTTGTACTTCGATAGATTATCAGATTTTTTGGTTGCTATGTTTCAGTCTACTAGAAGAAATATCGGAGCCATCTCAACCCCTATCCAGCCATGGGTTGATTACTAAAACTTGTATCCGTAAAACGTTATTATCTGAAAATATACTTTGGATAACCATGAGTAATGTTCGATTTTCATTTCTCTTTCATGTGGCTTAATCGCTTATGGCCATATCACGTTGAAACACCGGTTCCCTCACGATCGCCGACATGAAGCAACGTCAGTGCCTAGATGAATAATTGCTTGAGAATACTTGCTTAGGGGTGAAATTTTTTTTTTTAATCATTTCACCCCGAGCAAGGCGGAAACGCTACTGATGTGCAGGGGGTTACATAAATGTAAAAAGATTAATTAGAAAAGAGTGAAGAGTAAAAGCTAGTTAGAAAGGAACAATAGAAAGCTGAGAAAGAAGGTGCGATGACAGATACATAGGTGGAGAGAAAGGAAGGTTATACAGGGGAGGGGAGAGAGCTAGAGTCCAGTGGTTAGTAGATGAGTATTAACGTTGCATTTAAATTATGATAAAAACATGAAAGCTTTCTTTTCTCTTTAAGTGTTGCCTTTCGACTAACACATTATCAGGAGAATACGTTGGTAAGCATGAACTACCCAAGAAAACGCAACAGTTTCTTCTGCCAGAAAATATTAATGCTGAAAATATAAATATGTTTTACTCAGTTTTATTCATTTTTGCATAACAATAGTTTTAGTGATAAAAATTATGACTGATACTAGTTTTGTTATCAATTTCTACATTTTTTTCCTATTTAAATTTCTGGGTCTTTGTACCTCGATAGATTTTCAGATTCTTTGGCTGCTATGCTTCAGTCTACTGGAAAAATATTAGAGATCTATCGCGACAAGAGACGGCAATCGACAATACTGTTGTGCGGCGTTACACACTTAACTATGGACTCTTCCTACCAGTATATTAACTGAGATTTAATCACTCTCATGGCTTCAGTTCAGCTTAGGACAGTCTGTCTGCCTGCCAGTCACTAGTAGGCCTAACTTATATTTATTATATTCTCTTGTATCTATTTTGACTTAATATATGTTGTTAACCTTACCACCGTGTTTCGAGTTATCATTTCGTGGTCCCATCTCCGGTCCACATCAAATACATAGAAAAACAGACGGACCGGAAATATTACAAACTGAAGTAGAGGTTGCAGTGGCCAAACTGAATAGAATCATAAGAGCAGGACCAGACGGCATTTTAAAAGAGATCCTGAAAGCCTTAAATGATTTCGGCGGAGACAAAAGTATAAAAATAATTAATTAAATCTACAACAGCGGCGTTATACCGGAAGACCTATAGTGGCGAGTCCGTTCCTTTGAATGGTAGTTGTATATTGTTGCAGATTAACGGAATTTGGCCTCGTTGTAGATAGCCCACTATAAGTCATAAAGAAATGTTATAAACCAGGAAAAGCAAATTGAGTTGGGAAATAACATTTTATATATACACATATCAATTAAGGTTTTTACAATTAAAGTAATCCTTTAAATATGGGTCCAACGTTAAATATTCATGGCAATAAAACGCTGAAAAGAGAATTAATGCTTAGGTATGTGGGAGCGTTGTAAGTAAGGAATGTCTTTGATGCATCCGCTCCTTTGGTCAGTAAGTAGTTTTGAGACAGCGAAGAAGGAAAGGGAAGGGAGGCGAGCATAGTATGCTGCTTGACTTGGTCAAGGGAGATACTCTCGAGTCTGTCCGTGTGTGTCTGTCTGGGTCTGTCCATCTCGGCTTTTTATATCTTATTTTTGAATAGCAGCAGATCATTTGGGAATTCACACTTGTATTTGATTCTGGGCTTCCCATTGGCCGATAAAGAAAATTCCCGTAGGCTCGCGAACTGGAATTTAATATTTAATTAATTTTTAGTTTTCAACCGGAACATCTGCACGAAGCCGAATGCGCACCAACGAGTTTTGGTCATTTGCTTTTTGGTCGTGAGAGTGTAAGCATCCGGTCCCTCGCTTTTGCCCGGTCGGTATCACCACAGACCTAAGCAGATGGATTTTCATAGCACTAAGAAACCAGGTGCAAACGAATGCGATCTTTACTAAAGAATCTTTTTGAATGAGTCACGTAACAAAACTCATCATTCGAATTCTGACGAACAGAACGTGCAACAGAATCAGACCTGAAATAAGAAAAGAGCAATGCGGTTTCAAGTGGGACAAGAAAGGCGATGTTTATACTCGGAATGTTATCAGAAAGGACAAAACAAATGCAGAAAGACCTGTATCTGTGTTTCCTCGACTGCGCAAAGGCATTCGACAAGGACTTGATAGAGATGCTTGGTCTTTTTGACATTTTCGGGAAAGGCATTAGAATAATCAAGAACCTATACTAGTAGCAAACCATCTGCATACAGGCAGGAAGCCAGTTCAGCAGATATTCGAAGATAGAAAGGGGTGTAAGACAAGGTGTCTTCTGATTAGATCTATTCAACTAAGCGAGACAATTCTGAAAGATCGAGAAGTCGTGCGTAGATTTGTCATTGGTGGTCACAATCTGAACAATATATGATACGTAGATGATACAGTGTTGAGAGCAGATATAGGAAAGAATCTACAAGACTTGATACAGGAAGTAGTTAAAAGAGGCGGAAAGAAAAGACTACATATCAAGTACAAAAAACTGAATGCATGGTAAGCAGTGAGAAGTGGAGCCCAAAATGCCAACTAAAGGGGATACTAAAGGGGATACTAAAGGGGATACTAAAGGGGATACTAAAATCAAAATTTAAAATACCTGGGAAGTGTTCTAACAGAAAAAAAGAAGAAAGAAAAGACATCTTGGGAAAAAAGAAGAAAGAAAATACCTATTGGGGAAAAAAGGAAAGAAGAAAGAAAATACATATAAAAAAAAGAAAAAGAAAGAAAAACATATTGGAAAAAACGAAGAAGAAAAAAGATATATTGGGGAAAAAAGAAGAAAGACATGACATATTGGGAAAAAGAAAGAAAAAATAACAAGAAAAACGTAAACAAGAAAAAGGCAAACAAAAAAAATAAACAATAATGATAAAATAAAGAAAAAAGAATAAAAATAAAAGCAAAAGCGAGGGACCGGATGTTTACACTCTCACGATCAAAAATCAAATGACCAAAACTCGTTGGTGCGCATTCATCTTCGTGCAGATGTTCCGGTTGAAAAAAGAAAGAAAGAAAGAAAGACAGAATGGAACAGAAAAAGATAGAAATGAAAAAGCAAAGAGAAAAGAGTAAAAGAAAGAAACAAAGAGAAAAATGAATGAGAAAATGAAAATAAATAAAGAAAGAAAAAAGAGAAAAATGAAAGAAAGGAATCGAACGAATCAAAAAGAGAAAAAAGAAAAAGAAAGATAAGCGAAAACCAAGAAAGAAACAAAGAAACAAAGATAGAAAGAAATATAAAAAAGAAAAGGAAGAAAGAAGCTAGTAAAAGAAATGAATGAAAACAAAATGAAGGCGAAGATGAAAAAACTGAAGAGTCGACAGTTCATTAAAATGAAGAAATCCCTGCATTCTTCTTTGAAATGTGTAATCCTTGTCACTCGTCACCGTCAGACGGGGTCATCGACTTGCTTTCAAATGACAATAACACAAGGGGGTTCTTTATCAATGCTCGACACTCTACCGTCTCTCGTGATCGACTCTGCAGGACCACAGCCGGTGTCAGAAGCCCAAGGCAATGTCTTCCATTGCAATTTGCGCTAGTCTGAATTCATTCAAAATTTAAACGTCAAATGAAAACAAGGAAAACATTGATTGAATACTCAGTTTGAAACACTCTATTAAGGTCCTTAAAAACAACACCTAAAATACGGGATGCAAGTACTCTGATTCGAGAGTTAGACACGCAGCCAATTTAATGGTTGTATCTAAACTTATTTATACATGGAACGTTGTCTGTCTGTGTGGGGGTCTGTGTGTGTGTGTCCGTTACCTATAGACTCCGAAACGGCTGAGCCGATTTTATTGAAAATTTACACAGTTGTACTATAAGCATCTGCGAGTGTTCTTAGCTAGGTTTTGTGTCGAGGTACCCCCGATAAATATCGAAAATCGAAAAAATCGGGTTATAGAAAGAGTGGTCCGATTTTAATCAAATTTGATGCACTCATAGACAAAGACATAAGAAACGATATTCAGAAGTTTCAAGGTTGCAGTGCTTACAATAGTGCAGAAAATCGATAATATATATATAATGCAAGATGTTTGTGTGTGTGTCTGTTTATCTGCCTGTATGTCTGCATTTTTTCAGCCCTTTTATTTTATTTTTTGCTTCGGGTTTGGCTCTAAGTAGATATAATTGTAGTTCTTAGTCTCAGCCATGATACCATTCACTCAGAGGACTTATTTAGCCTTCAAATTTCAGTTTTCGACGAAAACATTTTTGATATCGATATCAGGAAATCAAAATTTGACTTACATCCATTCATTTTTCTTTCAGTCTACGGTTTCGCTTTAACTGGAAACAACTATTGCTTTTTAGTCTTTCGTGACAACGTCCAAAGAGTCTGAGCTCCAGGACCATGGATTAGTTTTAAAGCATACATTGCACCCGAGCAATGCCGGGCTATAATGCTAGTATAAATAATTAAATACTTAGAGGTATTTCCTTCAAAAGTCTAATCTTCTTCACTATCATTTAACTCAATCTAGTCAGATAGACAGAGAAATAAACACACAGCGCGTCGTTTTCTCTGTCTCACTTACTGTCAATCTGTCCTGTGAGTGCCAAATTTCTGAACCCTTCTTCCTCATTATAGCGTCACAGAAACCTAAAGTCTCTCTTCCTGATGCTAAGTATTAGTATCCTCTATGTTAAAATTGTCAATATCTTTCTGGAGAACTATCTTCTAAACCCTCTAATACTTTGTTAATGTTCACACATTTTCAGTATTCTTCTGTAGAATCACATTTCCGTTGCTTCAAGGCTCTCCTTCATTTGTGAGGAGGTTGCTCAATATTTACTTCCATATAGGAGAACTGATATCGCATTATATATTGATGTTCGTTGTGGTGCAGTAGATATCGGCTCGGAACAAGAAATCGGGAACCTAGTTCAGATGCTAGTAAAGTTCATTGCATTCATTTACAAGCAAGTTCCCTTGGGAAAGGTATTAATCCGTCTCTTCCTTCAAGTTATGGTTTCAATAACAGAACAGATTGGGTTCTATAGTGTTGGCTGGCAACTAGTCTACCGCAGGATGTAATGGCAACCTACTGCGGGATAATCTTCTGCCCAGTCAGTCATGTCTCTTTCGAGACATGATCACCCAAAATCGTGTATCACGTATGGCGCTTAATTGACTGACTGATTATCGCCCACGTCTTGATTTACTCACAGGTACGCTGTTTGCAAATTATTCACCATTTTGTGATGTTGTTTTTAAAATTTTATCAAGTTTTCTAAGTATAAAGCCATAGGAAGATGCTTAATTTTTATTGAATTGGTCTCGAGTCAAATATAACCGAACTCCCTACAACTTCCCTATCATCAGAAAGTCGGAGATTGTAATGTGCAGATTTTGTGGAAGAATAAAAATATACCTTTTGCATGTTTAAGTAGAAAATTATTAATGTAAAAAAATAACATGAATTGGTAGAAGTTAATGTTCATGAGAAACAGTATTAAGAAGTTAAGGGTATCAAGAGTTCGTAGTAGTCCTTGCAAGAGTGAGTTTATGTGTACGTAGGTAAGAACGTATGTATGTATATATGAGCGTCGTCGTTGGATAGGAGTGTCTTTGAAGTTATCGCCCAGGGTGAATGGTGAAAAGTAAGGAGGTGAGAGCTGAAAGAGTAAGATAGAAATAATAATAATAACGATCGTTTGACATTTATTGAGAGACGTGTTAATTACGCTTGTCTCATTTCTCTCTCTGGCGACAGTCGTCTTGTCCCGTCTTTTATATCGTTTTGGGCCTCGGAAAGGTCATTTGGGATTTCACTCCCGGATGTGATTCTTGCCTTTCTATTTTGTTTTTAGATGTTTCCTAGTTTTCTATTGTCCGAAAAACATTTCGCATCGAGGGGTGAAATTTCACGAGTTTTGTGTGTGTTAAGCAAATGTTGTGTAAATTCGAGAAAATTTGTTTAATTCTAACAAAATCAACAACTCAGTGCTTAGCATTTGAATTTTTAAATCTAGAACTTGTTTTGTTCACTACAAGTATATATATATTTTAAGCAAACAAAATAATCATTAGAAACTATAAAAGAGTTTACTTAAGTAAGCAGACAGACGCCAAATTTGTTCGTTTTAAACCGGTTTACTTGATCGCTGAAACATATTGTATATAATGAAAACAGAAGAATTTGGTGTTTCTGAGTCAAAGAGATAGAAAAAAAAGAATTAATGGTTTTATGTAAACGTGAAACATGCAAAAATCTGTTCGATCGATCAGTTGTCAAAAACAAAGACCATTTCAATCTGCTTAGAACAAAGGTTTCTTGAGCGTTACGTAAAGATCAAGCAAGTAAATACAGACTGGATAATTAAAAATAAAGATAAAAATGAAAAAAAAAATGAAACTAAAAGTAAGACATGAAATTCGCTTAACAAACAAAGTACAATGGATTGTTCGAGAAAGATCATAAATAAAGTTGAAAAAATGAGTAAAAAGAAATCTTACGATATATAGAATGCAGGTTGACCGATTTTACAACAGCCGATCGTCTAGCATCTCTTTTAATCCAATCGAAATTACAAGTGCATTGAACTTTGCAAACAATGGGGATAGCCGTTTCCATGAAGGAAACATTAGACATTTATTTAAAGCGTTAATATCAAGTGAAAATCTCGAGTTACAAATCATATGAAGTTGTGGAGAGCAATAAACCCACGTTTTGATTTACTCAATTCATGTTCATTGCGTTGAATTACTCCCTTCATTGCAAACGTAAAACAAAAAATGTGCTGAAAATTTTAGTGACCTGGGGTAGGAAATGGTTGGTAAATTTCAATGCCTCTAAAACAAAGCTGTTATCAACTAATCACCATAGACAATCGCATCTACCTCCCATTAGCATGGGACAGGCTAGCCTCCCAGAGAGTAAAATACTACGCCTCCTTGGCCTTACACTCTCGGCGGACCTCAAATGGAATGACTATATTGAATCCATTGCCAAATCTGCTGCTATGAAAGTGGGCTCCCTGTGCAGGGCCCGGAAATTTTTCCCACCTGAATCTATTCTGCACATATACAAATCTACCATCCGCCCGTGTATTGAATATTGCTGCCATATCTGGTTGGGTGCCCCTGCTGCTCTCCTTGGGCTTCTTGACAAAATACAAAGGAGGATCTGTAACGTGGTTGATACTGACTTGGCAGACCGGCTGCAGCCGCTCTCACACCGGCGTGATGGGGCTTCCCTGTGCCTCTTCTACAAGTACTTTCATGGCTTCTGCTCCGATGAGCTTAGATCACTGGTGCCGCCTAAGCACGAATTTACACGAGATACTAGATTAGCAACTAGGTCCCACCCTTTTACTGTTAAACAAATAAGATGTAACCGTAAATTCTACTCCAACAGCTTCTTTTCTCGCGCTTCCCGCCTGTGGAACTCTCTTCCACAAGTCTGCTTTCCCGACAGTTACAATCTCCAGGTGTTTAAATGTAGGGTCAATAGACACCTCCTATCACACTAACTCCCAACTATTCTCACAACACTCTCATCTACCCAACCCTCATTCTCGGTATCCTTACCCGCCTATCACCCACCCTCTGTCATTTCCTATATTTAATCAGCCTTTCTCCACTCTACGTAGCCCCCTGCACAGTAGTGGCAGTGACATGCCTTGCTAGGGGTGAAACGCTTATAAAAAAAAATTAAAAAAAAATAAAATCCGCTTACCTAACAAGGTAGAATGATTGGGAAAGCCGTTTCCATACAGGAAACATTAGACATTCATTGACGAGATAGCGTTATTACCGGTTGAAAATCTAAAGTAAACAAAGTACAATGGATTCTTCAATAAAGATCATGAATAAATTTTTAAAAATAAAGAAAAAATTCTTCCGATATATAGAATGCATCTTGACCAATTTTACAACAGCCGGTTGTCTAGCATCTCTTTTAATCCAATTGAAATTACGAGTGCATTAAAAATTGCAAACAATGGGGATAACCGTCTCCATACAGGAAATATTAGACATTAGACTGGAGAGATAGCGTTATTATCGGCTGCAAAATAAACCATATAAACCATAGGAAGATGTGAAGACCAATGAACCCAAGTTTTGATTTACTCAGTGCTATGTTTGCGTTGCCTCACCGTTTATTAATACATAGAACAACATGGGAAAAACGTGTTGAAAATGTTTGGATACATAATGTAGAAAATAGGTAAGACATGAATTCCGCTTTATCAAACAATGGGTATAGTCGTTGCCATACAGGGAATATCAAACAAATGATAATGATGGGGATAGCCATTGCCATACAGGAAATATCAAACAAAGTATGACAATGGGGGATAATTGTTGCCATACAGGAATATCAAACAAAGTATAACGATTGGAATAGTCGTTGCCATACAGGAAATATCAAACAAAGTATAACGATGGGGATAGCCGTTGCTATACAGTAAATATCAAACAAAATATAACGATGGGGGTAGCTGTTGTCATACAGGTAATATCAAACAAATTATAACGATGAGTATAGCCATTGCCATTCAGGAAATATCAATTAAACTATAACGTATTGGTTGAAAAAGATCAATCTGAAATAAAATATGAACACAAAATTCTTAACGATTGGGATAGCCGTTGCCATACAGGAAATATCAAACAAAGTATAACGATGAGGATAGACGTCACCATACAGGAAATATCAAACAAAATATAATGATGTCTAGAGCCGTTGCCATACAGGAAATATCAAACAAAGTATAACGATGAGGATAGACGTCACCATACAGGAAATATCAAACAAAATATAACGATGTCTAGAGCCGTTGCCATACAGGAAATATCAAACAAATGATAACGATGAGGATAGCCATTGCCATTCAGGAAATATCAATTAAACTATAACGTATTGGTTGAAAAAGATCAATCTGAAATAAAATATGAACACAAAATTCTTAAAACTTTTTACGATAATTAAAATGCAGATTAGTATGGCAACCTATTATCCAGCATTCTTTTTAATCCAAGTGAGGACATTACGCCTTGTGCAATTCTAATTTACGACAACGGTTCAGCCCATCTAAGACAATTTTTTTTTTTTGTAATTATTTCACCCTAAGCAAGGCAGGGCCGCTACTGGTGCGCAGAATGTTACAGTGAGAAAAATAATAGGTACAAAGGATCACGATAAAATTGTAAGACATGGATGGTAATCAAGGAGATATAAAATGGTAGCTGACATTGAATTTAAATTTTTATGGAGTGTAGATATCAAGGAAGCAAGCAAATTGGAGTTTTACAAACAGAAAATGCGAGAAAATAAATTATTAAAGTAGAAGAGGCGGTTATCTAAACATATTTATAAATGGAACTTTATCTGTGTGTGTGTGTTTATATGTGTGTGTGTGTGTGCGTCTTTGTGTGTATGTGTGTCCGTTACCTATAGACTCCGAAACGGCTGAAGCGATTTTCTTGAAAATTTAACAGCCCACACACTAAGGAGAACATTGTTCATGTAGCCCTAGTAATGTTGTGGGAGATAGAAAAAAAAAAAAGAAATGTAGACATAACAACACACCACGACCTCTCTTAGGTCTTTCCGCAGACTTGGTAGGTAGTGTGACCATAGGAGAAATCATATTATGATAAAACTGATATAATAATAATAATAATAATAATAATAATAATAAATTACAAAAGTTTTGATGATCATCGTTGTTAAAGAGGTTGAAAGAAATAAGAAAGGTTATCAAAACTTATTTATAAATGGAACTTTGTCTGTGTGCGTCTATGTGTGTGCGTGTCTGTGTGTGTGTGTGTCCGTTACCTACAGACCCCGAAACGGCTGAACCGATATTCTTGAAAATTTACACAGTTGTACCATAAGCGTCTGTGAGTATTCTTAGCTAGGTTTTGCGTCGAGGTACCTCCGATAAATATCGAAAATCGATAATCGAAAAAATTGGATTATAGAGTGGTGATACCGAGCAAAAGCGGATGTTGGCGCTTTCACGGCCAAATAGCAAATGACTAAAAGTCGTCGGTGTGCATCCGGATTCGCGCAGATGTTCCAGTTGAAAAATAAATATTATTTAAATATTAAATTTCCAGTTCACGAACCTACGCGAATTATATTTATCAGCCAATGGAAAGCCCAGAACAAAATACAAGTGTGAAATCCTAAATGAGCTGCTGTGATCCAAAAAGAAGATATAAAAAGCGGATACAGACAGACCGACGCAGGCAGACCGACTCGGGGAGAAGACAGTATCTCGTATCTCCCTTGACCTAAGTCAGGTGGCTACTATGCTCGCCTCCCCTCCCTGTCCTTCTTCCCTACCTCAAAACTATTCACTGACCTAAGGAGCAACTACATCAAAGATATTCCTTAATCATAGCGCTCCCCACATTCCTAAGCATTAATTCTCTTTCAGCATTTTATTGCCATGAACATTTTAACCTTCGTTGGACCTATATTTGAAATATTACTTTAATTGTAAAAACATTAATTGATATGTTATATATAAAATGTTATCTTTCAATTCAATGCTTTTCTTGGTTTATAACCTTTCTTTATGACTTATAGTGGGCTATCTACAACAAGGCCAAATTCCGTTAACCTGCAACAGTATACAGCTACCCTTCACTAGAACGGACTCACCACTACTAACTAACAGAAAAGAATAGATAAGCAACCCACTATAACAGAAGGAATAGTCCGATTTTAATCAAATTTGATACACTGATAGACAAAGACATAAAAAACGATATTCAGAAGTTTCAAGGTTGCAGTTATTACAATAGTGCAGAAAATCGATAATATAAATCGTGCTAGGAGCCACCAGGGATAGGAAGACATGGAGAGCCATGATCGGCTACGTTCTGAAGGGACACGGCACATTGAAGTAGTAAGTAGAATACTTGGAAAGTCGTTTTCATACAGGACACATATGATAGTCACTACCCGAGGAGCATTCAAGTGAGTTGGAAATTCATAAAACTATTTTTTTTGTAAACCTCATACTATTTAGTATTGATGTAGTTATCGTTAACTTATCTGTTGAGTTTTTATAAACTCTACATCTCATTTAATTTCGCAAAATAATTGATGAAATTTGATTAAATTGATTTGTTTAACAAAAAGCCTATTACACGATTTAATCATTTTTTAAACTTAATTTTATAAAACTTTAAAAAATATTTTTTATTTTTTAACAACGAAAAATACATTTATAAGATTTCTTGCTTTTTAGCATGCAACATACAACTGACTATGCGTCAATGTTTTTATGGAGACAAATTCCAACTTTTTATACGTTTCGACTTGTAGTTTATAGTTTTCGAATCTGCAGGAAAACTGGATACTTGTATATATATATATATATATATATATAAGATTACATGAAAAATTACATAAAAAACTAAATCATCACACCTTGTCTGTCATTTTTGATGAAGCCTGCATAAAAGAGAAATTACTACCTAAATATATTTATATATATATATCTGGATACTTGTATAAATAAAAACTTAAAGATAAAATATGCAACAAACAATAGTGAATTTTTATTTAATAAGTATTTGTTAGCTTAATAATTTTGTTATTTTTAATATAGTGAGAGTATTTTTTATGCTAAATAATAAAGCCTTTAGTTTTTCCAAAAAGCAAAGAGAATTTATTGTACTAATCTACGCACCACTTATAGTTTGTACCCACCCTTATCTGTTTGCACTTCTTTGCAAACCTTGATTTCGAGCGGTCAATGTATGGCTATTTCAGAGGATGTGACGAATGGACTAATAGAATTCACTGGATTTTATACATAGATAACGAGATACTTACATGAATATAGCTTTTTCAGATTCCTAACGGTATTAATTTTTCTAGCTTTAAGTAATGTGAAAAGACAACAGAATAAAAAGGAGACATTTAATGTTTCTCGGGTACACAATGAGAAAAGAGCGTTTGGAAATTTGTCACTCACAAGACCTACTGAAGGAAAATGTAGCAGTGAGAAACATTGAGTAAAATAACGAACGAACTTGTGTAAATGGATGGAAGAAGAGGAACCATGATGGAAAGCGAGAGCAACAAATTTATCTTCGGATTACAAAGCATAAAAAGTTGTGGAGAGCAATGATTGCCTAACTTATTGTTTATTCAATTCTAAAATTGTTTGCATTGTCTCACCGTTTCTTGATTTTATACATAAACAATCAAAAAGAGATTTAAAAATCTTGGGATTGTTTTGGATCTTCATCACCAATTTGCTGTGGAGTTGTGGCGAAAGTGGCAGTGACCAGTTCGTGCCGGAAGTAAGACACGGAACAAGAAAGTAGGTTCAGAACAGTGTATTTGTATAACAAGAAAAAAAGATATTCAAAAGAAGGGTTAATAATAAGTAATATAGAAATACTAGCAGTATAGCCCGGCGTTGCTCGGGTGTCATGAAAGCTTTAAAACTAACCCATGGTCCTGGAACTCAGACTCTTTGGACGTTGGCACGAAAGACTAAAAAGCAATAGTTGTTTCCAGTTAAAGCGAAACCGTAGACTGAAAGAAAAATGAATGGATGGAAGTTAAATTTTGATTTGCTGGTATCGATATCAAATAATATTTTTTTCGCCGTAAACTGAATTTTGAAGGCTAAATAAGTCCTCTGAGTAAATAGTATCATGGCTGAGACTAAGAACTACAATTATACCTACTTAAAGCCAAACCCAAAGCAAAACTAAAATAAAAGGGATGAAATAAATACAGACATATAGGCAGATAAATAGGCACACACACAAACATCTTGCCTTATATATATATATATATATATATATATATATATATATATATATTATCGATTTCCTGCACTATTGTAAGAACTTCTGAATATCGATTCTTATGTCTTTGTCTATGAGTGTATCAAATTTGATTAAAATCGGACCACTCTTTCTATAACCCGATTTTTTCGATTATCGATTTTCGATATTTCTCGGGGGTAGCTTGACACAAAACTAGCTAAGAACACTCGCAGGCGGTTATAGTACAACTGTGTAAATTTTCAAGAAAATCGGTTCAGTCGTTTTGGAGTCTATAGTTAACGGACACACACACACACACACACACACAGTTCCATTTATAAATAAGTTTAGATGTAAGTCCGAAAGTATTATTACGCTGCCTGACTAGTAGCTGTCGTTAACTGCTATCAACCGCTTTCGTTAACTGCTTCTCGGAAGTCACGCAGGTAATAAAAATGTTGCAAATGGAAGAGCCCATTCCTCGTAAGAGAGAGTCATAACAGGGATACATAATAAGGAAATAAAAAAGACGAATTTCGCTTACCAAACAAAGTTAGAGATTATTCGAGAAAGATCAAGTTGAAAGCAATCACAAAATTCTAAAAATTAATATGTTATATAGGATGCAGGTTGACCGAACGTTCAGCATTTATTTTAATCGAAGTAAAATTACGATGAGCCACTGTGGAGTAATGGTGAGCAGCACGGATTAACGAATCGAATTTGAATTCCAGTCGAATTCTTTACATTCACTTACGTTCTAATACCTTTTGGAAAAGTATAAATCAATCTCTTCTTTCTACCCAGCTATGGTTAAATAGCAGGACAGACTAGTTCATATAGTCTTCGGTAGTAACCGGTCTAGAAGAAGAGAAATCTCTGAATTCAAAACCAGCCTTTGAGGTGGACCATCTTGCCCGGTGAATAAAAGGGGTTTGCGTAAGGTCAACACCCTTAACTAAAAAAAATAATATAAATTACAGAATAATCAGCCAAAAAGAAACAACCCAGAACAGAGTACAATGGCTACAAATCGTTGATTGCTTATGCTCTACTGGGAGTGATGGATGAAGAGAGGAGCAAAATTATTAGCACATTAAACATTGAGGAATTCTTAAGCTTGACAACTGTTCTGTCCTAATTAGAGTAGAACGTCTACTATGAAATCTTACGGAAAGTTACGAAATGGTATTAATCGACATATTTATTTAAATTTATTTGCTTGAACATTTTTTAATGGATACTCGTTTATGAGCGGATAGTAAGTTTTTTTTTAATAATTACACAGTAAATTTATATCCACTCAATTCGAAACAGCCTGAAGGAAAAAAAATAGACACTTAGAATCAAGAGTCATCTGAACTTCTTAAACACTTTATGAGGAAAGAAGACAGTCAATTTGAAACACACAGGACATATCAAGAGCGAAAAGACAAGGAGTAGCGGGCTACCTACGTGTGGGAACGGATAGAGGAACCGAGGGGTTAGAGGGATAATAAGAAAACAACAAAAGACATGATGAAGAAGAAGAAGAAGAAGAAGAAGAAGAAGAAGAAGAAGAAGAAGAAGATCTAATTTTGATCTGTATTTTTGAGATTAAGTTTTATAAGTATTCACACTATGTACATTGTTCGGACTGCTGTCATCATCTTCGTTGCCATATTCACCTTCAATATCAGCCTATATATCTGAAATGAGGTATTGCTATTACTTACAGTTTTTACATTGTTCGAACTAACATCCTCATCTTTGTTGCGACATTCACCTTCAATATCTATCTATTTTTGAGATGAGGTATTGTAATTATTTACACGAATTACATTGTTCGGACTGTTGTCCTCATCTTTGTTGCTAGATTCATCTTCAATATCTGTCCATATTTCTGAGATGAGGTATTTAATTATTTGCACTATTTACATTGTCTGTTGTTTGCATCTTTTTTGCAACATTCACCTTCAATATCAGTCTATTTCTGAGATGAGTTATTGTAATTATTCACACTATTTACATTGTTTGGACTGTTGTCCTCATCTTTGTTGCCATATTAACCTTCAATATCTGTCTATATTTCTGAGATGAGTTATTGTCATTATTTACATTATTTGCTTTTTATTGACTGCTGTCCTCATCGTTTTTGCCATATTCACTTTCAATATCTGTGAATGTTTCTGAAATCAAGTATTGTAATTATTTACACTTTTTGCATTGTTTGGACTGTTGTGCTCATCTTTGTTGCCAATATCACGACTTTCCCAATTCTTCAGGTGAGTGGAATTTCGAAATGAATCCTTTGTTTTGTCCATCAGGTTAGATTGTTCCATGTCATTCACCTTCTGGATGACTTAGTATCAGTTATCTTTATTTCAATCAAATTTTTTTGTTTACCTCTGTAATAGCCAGGTATTGAAATCATAATTCTTTGGATCAAGTCACTGCATTCAACTAACGCTTTTATTCACTTAGCTATATGCCCTGACTGTCACTGAGACATCAGGAAGAAGCATGGTGTAACTAAAACAATTTACCCCGATAGACGAAATAGATAGGTAGAAATATTAATCACATGAAGAAGGCCGGAACGCACAACGGTCGAAACGTTCTGAATATGGAAGCAAAGATAAGCACCGCACTACGACTAAATGTAAATAGTGTAAGATCGAATTTGAAAACAAATATTTTGAAAAAGGTTGTTTGTAGAATTATTGGTTAAATACGCAGAATCTCTGAGGCAAACTGGCTTCTCGTTCTGTAGATTCTAAAATCACTCTTTCTTTTTATTTCATTAAAATAACGATTATGAAACGTGAATAGGTTTTGTTCTCTATTTTTTTTATATCGCTACTGGTCACGATTTTCTATTTTTGTCATTGTTTTCTTTCAGACTTTTGCGCATGTCTTCATTTTGTCATGAGCGTCTCGCTCGTTCTCATACGTTATTTTTAGTATTTATTATCATTATTTTACGATGTCATTTATCCACGATCTTTGTTCTTTCTTTTCCTGTTTTCTTTCTTTCTTTTCTTGTTTTATTTATTTCTTTTCCTTCTTTTGATGTCTCTTGTTTTTCTTTATTTTTGTGTTTTCTTTCTTTTTCTTTTCATTTCTTTCATTCTGTTTTTTTTATCATTCTTTTTTCGATTATTTTCTTTCTATCTTTTTCGCTCCTTTAAATAGTTTCTATTTATTTTTTCAATACTTCCTCTTCTGTCGTTCTTGTTTTTCTTTCTTTCCACTTTTTTTTTGTTTCTCTGAATAGTTTTCTTTTACTTTTTCATTTTTTTTCAATGTTTTTACTTACTTTCTTTCCTTTTTTTTGAACTTGATATCTATTTTATTTCTCAGTCATTCGCTTGCTGGAACTTCCTTCTTTCCTTCTGTCATTTGGTTGCTTAGACCAACTATTTTCTTTCTTTGTTAGTTATTCACTTTTCTAGACATTTTTCATCCCTTTCTTATTATTTCTTTGTTTCTTTCCATCTTTTGTCTTTTTTTTTTTTCTATTATGCCTTCTTTATTTCTCACAGTGTTTTATTGTTCATCTTTCTTTCTTTCTTTCTTTCTTTCTTTCTTTCTTATTCTCGCGTTTGAACATCCTTCTTTTCGTCGCTTCCTTTTTCCTTTGATATTTCTTAAGAAGTTCTTTTTTCTTCCTTCTTTTTTCCTTTTCCTTCCTTCTTTCTTTTCTTTGTCCTCTCCTTTTTGCGCGCTTCCTTCCTTCCTTCCTTCCTTCCTTCCTTCCTTCCTTCCTTCCTTCCTTCCTATCATTTTTTCTTTCTTTCCTTTCTCTTTTACTTCCTTCATGTTTTCTTTGTCCTTTCCTTCTTTCCCGTTTCCTTCGTTCGTTCGTTCGTTCGTTCCTTCGTTCCTTCCTTCCTTGCTTTTTTCCTTCCTTCCTTCCTTCCTTCCTTCCTTGTCATTCGAATTCTTTCTTTTTTCTTTGTTTTTTTGTTTGTTTTGTTTGTTGCATTTATTTTTTTTCCACATTACTCCTTCCCTTTTTCTTTACTCTCTTGTTTAATCTGGAGTGTATTGATGAGTTTCGTTTTTTTCTTTCATGCTCTTACTTAAATAGTTTTCTTTCTTCCTTTCATCAACTCATTCATCAAAGTCCTGGTTCTTTCTTCTCATTTCTCCTTTAAATCTACATTTCTTGATTTTTTTTAACCTTTTATGTTTTTCTCCATCTCTTGATTTTTTAATTTTTTTTCCCATCTTTTTCGACTTTTATCTCTTTAATGACTTTTGCAAAAATTCTTCCACCAACCCACGTACCAAAAGCTGTAAACCAGAGGGTCTTTTAACAAAAGTTTTTCCCTTTCCGCAATGAATCATTAATTTAAAAGGAAGGTAAGACAAAGAATAAAGGAGAAAGAATCTTTTTTTTATTTTTGGCATTAGGATTTGAACGGTGTACGTTCTTTGATAGCATATGCAAGGGTAAAAAGAAAGAACGAAGATAAATAGAAAAAGAATCTGGATAAATGCATATATATATATATATATATATATATATATATATATATATATATATATGCATCGCTCAGAGCACTATGGCTATTGGGCGTGTATAATGATATACGCGCTAAAAAGTCTGCCTTCTTCTACCGAACGCTCGTAGTCCAGAGGTAGAATCGCCGACTGACGCCAATTCGGTCGGATTTCAGTCCTGGGTTAAAAAGCAATCGGTGTCTAACCGTACTGATGAGCTTGAGCTCTGATACAGCGAAACAGATCTGTCTGCGGATGCTATAGTGTATATATATATATATATATATATATATATATATATATATATATAAACTTATTTATAAATGGAACTTTGTGTGTGTGTGTGTGTGTCTATCACTCTCTGTGTGTGTCCATTACATTTAGACTCCGAAACGGCTGAACCGATTTTCTTTAAAATTTACAGTTGTATTATAAGCACCTACGAGAGTTCTTAGCTAGGTTTTGTGTCGAGGTACCCCCGATAAATATCGATCATCGAAAAAATCGGGTTATAGAAGGAGTGGTTCGATTTTAATCAAATTTGATACACTAATAGGCAAAGACATAAGAAACGATATTCAGAAGTTTCAAGGCTGCAGTTCTTACAATAGTGCAGAAAATCGATAATATATATATATATATATATATATATATATATATATATATATATATAAGACAAGATGTTTGTGCGTGTTTCACTTTATCTACCTGTATGTCTATATTTTTTTCATCCCTTTTATTTTAATTTTTGCTTCGGGTTTGGCTCTAAGTAGATATAATTGTAGTTCTTAGTCTCAGCCATAATACTATTTACTCAAAAGACTTATTTAGCTTTCAAAATTCAGTTTACGACGAAAAGACTTATTTGATATCTATACCAGGAAATCAAAATTTGACATACATCCATTCATTTATCTTTCAGTCTACGGTTTCACTTTAACTGGAAACACCTATTGCTTTTTAGTCTTTCGTGCCAACGTCCAAAGTGTCTGAGCTCCAGGACCATGGATTAGTTTTAAAGCTTTCATTAATCCAGGACCATGGATTAATTTTAAAGCTTTCATTATACCCGAGTACCCGAGCAACGCCGGGCTATACTGCTAATATATATATATATATATATATATATATATATATATATATATATATATATATTGGGTGCGATTGGTAAATTGTCGCAATTATTTTATTATTTAAAATATTCTTTAGGCTGCGTCTAAGCTCCAGGACCATGGATTAGTTTTAAAGCTTTCATTATACCCGAGCAACGCCGGGCTATACTGCTGGTATATATCTATAAGTTGGGGAAATCAGATGATTACGTTACCATAGTTTCGACCTTTTCGGTTTGGTCTGACGAAACCGATAAAATCGAACCATGGTATCGTAATCGGATGATATCTCCGACTTGAATATAAAAAATCTCTACTTGTATTGAGCACTGTACAACATAGCTGTTTACTGGTCTAACCTGAATCTAATTTAAATCTTATCACTAACTGCTTATATATGGCTCCCCACAACTTCCTATTAGTAAAATTTGTATTCTTATTATCACTTCTAATCCCTGTTATTCAAACTATTTATATAAGCTCTTTTTCAGTAGCTTACTCACTATTTTTCTCTCTGAGACTTGCCTTTAATATGTCCTGTGAGTACTAAGTTTTCCAAGCCTTTCTTTTTCTATGCCCTAAAAATTTCAACTCTACTAAAACCTCAGGCCATGAAATTGTCAGCATTTTTCTGAAGAAGCACATTTCTGTGACTTGAAGTCTCTTCATTCACGAGGAGATTGTCCAGCATATAGAAAAATCGATATTACATCATAGCTCAGTACTATTTTATGATTCCAATGAACTTTTCCTGTTTCTTAATAATATCTTTAACTTTTGCAAGGTATTTTTCGATATCCCTATGAACTTCCGCATTTTCCATCCTTTGTTTAAACACGCCTTCGACATTTAAAAGTTAACGCGTGTTTAAATTTAGCATCTGTTCGCATGTTGCCCTTTTGCTTTTGCCATCAATTATGCATAATGTCTTGTTGCAATTGGTGATTAGTCCTTTCTTTTCACTTCTTTTTTCTACCTTCTGTGAGAGTTCCTGCAATCTATTTTCTATTTCTGCATATTAATACTGCGCCATCTCATCTTGGAAAAGACTGTGGTCGCCAATAACGAATCATGGTAGAACCTCTAATTCTCTCAGAATCGCCTTCCTGCATAGATTGAATAAGTCTGGTGAAAAGACACATCCTTGTCTTACATCCCTTCCTATTTTTGTGCCGAACATTTTTTAATCCGTATGCAGGAGGTTTGTTGTCAGTATGGGCTTTGGATTATTTCAATATCCTTCCAGAATATGAGAAAGTTACCGTACGGTTGCAACAGTTCTTTATATAAAAAAGCGTTTGATAAAGTCCGTCACAAAAAAGTGATACATTTTAGAATACCAATAAGTGTCTGCAACAAGCCGACGCGTGTGGAATATCCAGTTTTCCTGCAATTGCGAGAACTCTAAACAAATCAATTTAACAAAAATTATCTATTATTTGTTGCATATCTTTTCTTTATACATATATATATATATATATATATATATATATATATATATATATATATATATCACTTGATAAGACACTTGATAAGACATATGAAGTGTCGAAACAAAATAGCTACTTTTGTAGTAATATAACATATTCATATCATAATTTCTGAATATCTATCTATCTATCTATATATATATATATCTATATATATATATATCTATATATATATATATATATATATATATTACAAAAATGTGAAAGAACACGTAGATTATATACCTAGTGTTCAAGCATTTACGGTTATAGAGATTGCTTGATACATAGTAGAGCTTGATATTGTAACTTTGTTATTACAATGTTTATAAAACCATAATATAACTACACAAAGATTTTCATGTTTCAGAACAAAACTGTTCCTCTTCAGATGATATGTTAAAAAGAAATGGACCATTTATTTTAGCATATGACCTGAAGTGGAACAGTTTTGTTCTGAAACATGAAGTTTTTAGAGTAGTTTTCTAATGCTTTTATTAAGCATTGTAATTACAAAATTACTATATATATATATATATATATATATATATATATATATATATATATATATGAATACTTGTATATTTACGCTCCCGTCCGCCGATTGAGCACTATGGCAAAATGGTAAACTTTAAAAACTATAGCTACTCACCTCTGTTTACGCATCGTTCATTCAGTAATAAATTTGAACAGTGTTTACACTGTGTATATAACACACTAAAATCTATTTTCCTCCACTCAGCGCCCGTATCTTAAAGGTAGAATTGCCAGCTCTTGTCAGTTCGATCGCGCTTCAATACTGGCTAAAAGCAATAGGATATCTAACCGTACTGATGAGATGTTATACAGCCAAACAGGACTTTCTGCGGATGATAATCTATCTATCTATCTATCTATCTATCTATCTATCTATATATATATATATATATATATATAGATAGATAGATAGATAGATAGATAGATAGATAGATAGATAGATATGAACAGGCTGCAATAGATAGATAGATAGACAGATAGATCAATAGATAGATATGAACAGGCTGCAATAGATAGATAGATAGATAGATAGATAGATAGATAGATATGAACAGGCTGCAATAGATAGATAGATAGATAGATAGATAGATAGATAGATATTTGTATCTATGAAAACTTAAAAATATGCAGCAAACAATAGTGAATCTTTACTAAATAAGCATTTGCTATTTAATCATTAAATTGTTTTTTAAATAGTGGGAGTTTTTTATGTTGAATAATAAAGATTTATTTTTTTCCAAAAAAGCACAGGGAACTTATTGTACTAATCTACGCACCCTAGTAAAAGCAACTGTATTTTGTACTCCGTTACCTGTTTGCATGTCTTCCCAAACTTTAGTTTCGATTGGTCAATTTTTGGCTATTTCATAAGGTGTGATAGACGGAATAATGTAAAATCACTGAATTTTATATATGTAGACAATGAGAGTTTCATGAACAAAAGGTTCTCAAGTCCATAACTGTTTCTAGCTTGGAGTAATGTGAAAAATCAGCACACAATGCGGAAAGACAGTTTGGAAAAATTTTCACTCACAAGACCTATTGAAGGAAAATGTAGCAGTAACATACCAAAAGAACTTGTATAACCGGATGGAAGAAGAGGAACCATGACGGAAAGCGAGGGCAACAAATTTAGCTTCGGGTTACGAATCATCGGAAGTTGTGGAGAGCAATGATTGCCCAACTTTTTATTTCTTTAATTCTATATTGTTTGCGTTGTCTTCGATTTTCTTGATTTTATGCGTAAAACAAACAGAAAGAGTTAAAAATTTAATTTTTACCAAAATAATTAATGAAAATTTATTTTACTAAGTTAGTACAGTGGATATCAGCTTGGCACGAGAAATCGGAGAACAGAGTTCGAATTCCAGTTGAATTCCTTGCATTCACTTACGCACAAATACTCTTGCGAAAGGTATTAATCTGTCTCTTCCCTCCAGTTGTGGGTTAAATAATAGGACAGATTGGGTTCTATAGACTTGGTTGGCAACCAGTCTACTGCAGAAAATAGTGGCAACCTACTACGGGAAAAATCTTCTGCTCAGTTAGTCATGTCTCTTTCGATACAAGATTGCCCAAGCGTGTGTCGTGTATGGCAGGTAACTGACAATGCATTAGTTCACATACCTGTTTTCATTTCTCCCCAAAATTTGGTTTCGATAGTTCAATATTTGGCTAGTTTAGATTTGACCGATGGATGGACAGACTAACAGAAGTCACAGTGTTTTATAGATAGATAGGTAACAAAAACTTTAACTTAAGTCGTCTGTAATATTTTCTATATTCTAATTCTCCCAGAGTTGCTTCACACGATTAATTTTTCCTGTCTTCTTAGAGTTGATGTAAACTAACAAATCCTGCATCAGATGATGACTCTGGGTTCAGACATGCTTTCATTTCCACGTTATCATTACCACTATTCTAGGATGCGCCAGTATTACCTTGCAATAGGTTCAAGCTTTGTCTGTTCTCTGTCGCACTGCGGCAACACCAGCTACAAGCAGATGCAACATCGACCTCAATTCTAAAGTTGTCTCTTTTATATATCAGGTGTAGACTAGTCAGACATATCAAGATTTAAGTGGTAATGAGACCACATTATCTGACTATAAAAGAATAGGTATTAGTCGTAATGGCATTATTTGTGCCAGAACACTCTGACAAAGCATCAGATAAAACGAAAAAATAAACTAAAATTGATTTATTCACTATTCAATATGCAGCATGAGAAAAAAACAATTAACTAAAAGAGACATTCAACCGGAAGAAGATATATATATATATATATATATATATATATATATATATATATATATATATATATGTATATAAATAAATTAAAAAAGGATTAATTCAATGATGTTGGATGATCATTTCGATATGAAAATCCCCACGGGGGATAACACATCACCTCAGCAACAGAAAAATCCTTTCAGAAACTAAAGGATTTTTCTGTTGCTGAGGTGATGTGTTATCCCCCGTGGGGATTTTCATATCGAAATGATCATCCAACATCATTGAATTAATCTTTTTTAATTTATATTTGGTCTGTAATATTTTATTACATGGAGCTCTCTTCCTGTATCATTTTTTAATATTAAAATAAATTTTTTAATATTAATTAGGATCGGGTTTTTGGAATTTACCTTCCTGCTTTTTTCACTTGGATTAAAGTATCTGAATTAAAATATATATATATATATATATATATATATATGTGTGTGTGTGTGTGTGTGTGTGTATGTGTGTGTGTGTGTGTGTGTCTGTCTGTCTGTCTGTCTGTCTGCCTATGTGTTTGTGTGTCTCCATTCTAACGAACCCTACACCTCCGAAACCCTTAGTCAGATTACAACCAAAATTGGCTCACTTGCCGATTATGATATGAACCTTTGATGTAGGGAAAAGATTTTTCGAATCGATTTAAAGAGTACGGTAGAATTCACCGACACGCTTAGAATTTACGAATTCTTCTCCTCTGAGACGCCTTATGCGAATTCAGCGAAAATCGGTTAACTTGTAGATCAAGGTACGAATAAAATTTTTCTTCGAATGAATGTTCAGGGATCAACAAAATTCAACGCAATTTCAGTTGGTCTTTCATGCATTTTTATGAATTTCTCGAAGAATCTTCTCTCAAACCCAACCAAAATCGTGTTACTGGTATATCAAGGTCTGATGCCTTGATATGCGAACAAAAATTTCAATTGACAAACAGGGTGTGGTTATACAGAAGGATCATAAGATTTCAATAAATGAAGCAAATAAGCAATGCGGAAGTGTCAAAGAAAATGGTAACAAAAACAACACTTCTCCTCAGAATCAGGAAGTGATAAATTAAATTTTATTGGGCACATAATGAAGACGATGGCGTTACATTAAACGAGAAACGAAGAGCCGAGGATGAATTCCAGTTGAATTCGTTGCATTCACTTACGCACAAATAACATTGGGAAAAGATTTAAACCTATCTTTTGTCTCTGTATCTATAGGTCAAATATATGTTCTATAGCTTTGGTTGGCAAACAGACTATCACAAAATTAAATGGCAACCTACTGCAACCTATATAATACATTAGTGAGAAGGTGTTCACCAATTCATGACTCTCGTATCTTAGTTGAAACTTGGCCAGGCATTTATTCATAAAGAGTGTGTGTCTTGGGCAGGTAGACCTGGTGGAATGAGAATTATATTCCCTAGTTATCGAAATAAATGGTTCCGTTCGAAATTCCTAGCACCTGAAGAAGACCGAAGCGTATAACAGCCCAAACGCCATGAACATAGCAATAAAGGACAACAATTTAAATAATGATAGAGACAATAAAGGATAGAAGTTTTCTCGATGCTACAACATCAACTTTAATTTTCTTTCATTTCGTATTTTGTGTGTTCAACCCTATGTATACCGGCGGCTGTGTGAACGAACTCATACCGTTCATATCATGGGTTCAGAAAGAGTTAACAGTATATCTTTTTAGTTTGATATTCTTCTTCTTCCATGTGTTGAGTCAACTCAGGACATAGGCGATCAAGGCTCTCCACAACTTTCTATTTCGTATTGCTCTTAGCATTTTTCTTTCTTTGATAAGCCCCCGCCGCTCCTACCGCCATCTATTCAGACACGCTTGTCTGGTAAATGATTCTCCGCCTTCCTTTATCTCTCATACCTTAAATACACCCTGTGAGTATTAATTGTTCCAAACCCACTCTCCAAATTATGTTTTCAAGTCAGTTCAGCTGTTTCTTTCCAGATGCTAAGTTTTTTTTTTTACCATTTTCTTTAAGATTTTTTAGTGTTTACTCTCTCTTTCTGTCTGTAGAATTCTCAGAATCCTTCTGTAAAACAACAATACCGACATTTCTAGTTTTCTCCAATTTTGTGAGAAGATTCTCCATCATTCTTTGTCATATAAAAAGCACTTTTTTGGTATCTGACGACTCTGCTTATCTTTTGGCAGTCTTTTTTTAATCTAGCATTCGTCCGTGTATTCACTAATGCTGCGATATTTGGTCTGATTCCCCAACGGCACATCTAGCGATTCTTGACACAATCCAGAGAAACACCTGCAACACAATCGGTTCTGACCAGGCATCTCATCTCCAGTGACTTTCAAATCGACGTGACATGTCTCCCCATTGTTTTTCATAATAACTCTTCGGACGATCTTTTTAATTGGTGTCCCGACTACATGAATTTAAACGTGCTACTAGGTTAGCAATTAGGTCTCACTGATTTACTGCTGAACTAGGTCGATACAACCGCCATTCCCTACTGTAACAGTTTCTTTTTTCACAGTTTCTCTTTCGATTTCATGCTTCCCTGGTAACTACAAAATTTTAAAAATTTAATTGCAACCCCAAATGTCATCTGTATTCCTAAACCTAATGGTAACTACAAAATTTTATTGCAACCTCAAACGTCATTTGTATTCTTGAACCTTCTTCATCATCAGTCCTCCCCATTTTCAATCTTACCATTCTCATTCTCTTTCACCCCTTGCAACCTCCCTTCTTGCAGCATTGTTGTCCTGATTTGAGTGAAAGGGTTAAAATAAGAAAGAAAAAAGTTCCGTGTGTCTCAGGATCTCTATCGCAATTTCCTTCATCTCTTAAAGACATTGCCCAGATATTGTAATTTATGCGATTGCTTGATATTCTAGCATTGTTACCAATGATTTTTTTGGTTCCAGGCTATTGTCCCTTTTTCCCGAAAAGATTCCATGTTTATATTCGGGATAATTTTCTGGCGGCCAGAAAATTATTTCTCGTGGCCACAGACTACTCGTTCCTGTGCTTCCATCTTTGGTTTCTATAGTCTGTGAACTATCTATTTTAACTTTATCCCCTCTTCATTTCTCAGAGCTGCAGCATATTAGACTTTTTTTAATCATTTCATCCCAAGCAAGGCATTCCACTGCCACTATTGCGCATGGATCTACATAGGGGAAGGTAAAGAGAAGGAGTGGTTAGACATAGGAAATGTCAGAAGAAAGGTGATAGATGGGTAAATATACCGAGGATGAAGGTTGTGCAGAAGGGAAGTGTTTGAAAGAATGGGAGCGAGTTAGTGTGTTAGGAGGTGTCTATTGACCTTACATTTAAACTCCTGGGGATTGTAGCTGTCGGGGAAGCAATCATGTGGAAGGGAATTCCACAGCCGGGAAGTGCGAGATAAGAAACTGTTGGAGTAGAAGTTGCGGTTGTATTTTATCGGTTTCATTGTAAAAGGGTGGGATCTAGTTGCTAATCTAGTTTCTCGTGCAAATTCGTATCTAGGGGGCAGCAGTGATCTAAGTTCATCGGAGCAGAAGCCGTGAAAGTATTTATAGAAGAGACACAGGGAAGCCACGTCGCGCCGGTGAGAGAGAGACTGCAGGCGGTCTGCCAAGTTGGTATCGATCACATTACAGACCCTCCGCTGTACCTTGTCGAGAAGCCCGAGGAGACTAGCAGGGGCACCCGACCAGATAACCCTTGTATGATGTTCTTCCTTTTCACTCTACTCTCATGCAGTCCTCTTCACACCTGTATTCTCATCTTTCTCTTACTCATTCTCTCCCCTGGAACTAGTTCTTCTTTCTCATCTCTCACACTTACTAGCCAACAGCAAAGAAAAGGCACTTTCACTCAATCCATCTTCGAATATTTTTGTCGTCGCTGACTTTAATGCTCAACACGACATGCGGCTTAAACATTCTAAAGGTTGCCTCTTTTCAGACATAATTTTTATCCATTGCACAATCCATTACTCAAATCGTGGACGTCCCTACTCGTTTTCTTAACAGATGCTTCTCTATTTGATTTATTTCTTATCTCCTCTACTCGCTCTTGCTGCGAATTGCAGCACTGCTCCCTTGGTAATGACGACTCCTCTGTGGTATCAATTGATATTTCGTTCCAATCATTTATTAAACAGGAACCCCCTATCAGCAAAACCTCTTTCCGTTATCAGCATGCTGAATGGGACTCACTGAGTGATTTTCATCGTGACGCCTCTTGGACTGGCATCTTTAAATTCCCAATTGTTCTACTGAAATATCTTCTTGAATCAAAGCTAGCATGGACGCTTTCATCCCTTCTCGGAAATAGCAGGTAAAACCTCAATCCTCTCCATGGTTCATATCAGCATGCTCGTCCGCTATAGCACACAGGAGCCACTAATTTCAGCTATAACAACAAGACACCTCTCGTTACAATAACCGCCTATTCGCTGCTGCTCGCAGTAAAGGTAGGCGAGTCCTCTAAGAATAAGGCACCGCTTAGCCTCTTAGCTCTCGTGAGTACTGTCGTCTCTGTAATAGAGCATTAGATAAATGTAAGGTCTCTATCCTTTTATTCTTTATTTGATTTTAGTTTCTCCTCCGATTTTATGCTTCCCTGATAACTACAAAATTTAATTGCAACCTCAAACGCCATTTGTATTCTTGAACCTTATTCATCATTAGTCCTCCCCATTTTCAATCTTACCATTCTCATTCTCTTTCAGCCCCTGTTACCTCTTTTCTATCAGCATTGTTGTTCTGGTTTGAGTGAAAGGTTTAAAATAAGAAAGAAAAAAAAGTTCAGTTTGTCTCAGGATCTCTATCGCATTTTCCCTCATTTGTTAAAGATATTGCCCAGATATTTTAACTTATGCGATTGCTTGATAGACTATTATTGCTACCAATTATTTTTTTGGTTCCAGGCTATTGTCCCTTTTTCTCGAAAAGATTCCATGTTTATATTCGGGATAATTTTCCGACGGCCAGAAAATTATTTCTCGTGGCCACAGTCTACTCGTTCCTGTGCTTCCATCTTTGGTTTCTATAGTCTGTGAACTATCTATTTTTACTTTATCCCCTGTGTGATTTTTGCCTCTCGTGATTACTGTCAGCTCTGTAATAGAGCATTAGATAAATGTAAGGTCTCTATTCTTTTATTCTTTATTTTATTTTAGGTGTCACCATCCCCTGCTGATAAAGCTGAATATTGCGGCCGTAAATTCTCCTCAAACTATACCCTTGACGCATCCGGAATATCACAGTTTAACCTTCTAGAACAGTCTCTGTTGAAGATATGCATATAATCCCTTCCATGGTTTTTGCTGTCATCTTTAACCTAAATCCTCACAAATCACATGAACCCGACGGTATTCCTGTTATAGTCATTAAGAAGTGTGCTCCTGAACTGGCTCATGTTCTCTCTAATCTGTATAATAAATGCTTCACAAGTTCCTGCTTTTCTATCTGCTGGAAATCATGATCTGCTGTTCTATTTTTCAAGGCCTTTTTGGGACAAGCAATATGGCTTTAGTTTCTCCAGATAAACCACTGATGTACTGACAATATTTGCGGAAAGAGACTATTATGCTCTAAATAAAAACGGTGAAGTCTGGGTTGGATTTCTTGAAAGCCATTGATAAAGTTTGGCATTCAGGTCTTCTTCACAAGCTGAAAAGTTACGGTACTCTGGACACTTTTTTGAACAAATCCAGTCTTTCCTATCAAATTGTGAAATGAAAGTTATCCTGAACGGCCACTCCTCTAGATAATTTCGTACTAATGCGGGTGTTTCCCAAGGCTTTATCTGTGGTTCTAATTTTTTTTATTTTCATTAATGAACTTCCTTATCTACGCCAATGACACAATGCTTTACTCTTGCCTCGATATTAGTCCGACAAGATCAAAATGGCAGCCTATATCCAAAACAACTTCAAGTCCGTCGTTAATTGGACTAAAAGATGGTTTGTTAATTTTAACTCTTTCAAAAATAAACTTTTCACCATTAATCATCTGAGAAACTCCTCACAGCCTTTCATCAGCATGGCTGATGCTAACCTCCAGGGAAGAGATTCGTTGCGTCTTCTCGCGCTATATTGAATCTGTTACTAGGTCAGCTGCTAAGAAGTCGGTTCACTGCGTTGTGTGAGATATTCTTTCTCTTCAGAATTTATCTTACATATCTATATGTTAGTTGGGGTTGATTCTTATTGATCAGATGTATGTCACGTGTAATTAAGTAATAGAAAATTTTTGTAAATGTATGTGTGTAGAAAATTTTGTATGTATGTACACTACCGGCCATAATCATTAAGCTACCCAACGTTTTTAAAAGAAATGATGTATTTCATATTATTTTTCACTATTTATTGCCAAGTGGATAATTCTAAATGAAAATAGAATGGTTCTTTTGTTATTAATACTTTGCAAAATTTTACAAGGCCAGGAAGCAATGATGAACTCATTCGAATCACCCTACATTTTTTCATTCGTTCACTGAAGAAACTGCAATATAGGTAATTATTAAAAATTTATAAATTAATTTGATGCACATGCTATTGTGCAGTATTAACAAAAGAATCATTCTAGTGTCATTCATAATTATTCACTTGGCAATAAATACTAAAAAAAAGTATGAAATACATCACTTTTTTTAAAACACTGGGGAGGGGGGGCCTAATAATTATGGCCGGTAGTTTATGTATAGCAACACTTTTCATTCATCTTTGCTTCGAATATTGATGTCATATATGGTCCGGTTCCTCTATTATCTACCTTGGGCTCCTTGATAAAATCCAAAGAATCAGCAATATTATTGGTACTGATCTGGCGGCTCGGCTCTAGTCATTTTCTCAACGACGTAAGGTTGCCTTCCTGTGCCTTTTTTGATAAATACTTTTATGGCAATCATTCAGATGATCTCTTTGCTATGGAACCTAGAGTTTTTTTTCTGGCGTCGAGATCTCTCGAATTTACAGTTGAGCCGATTTGATGTAGCATTAAGTTCTATGCTTCTTTCTTTTCTAGCACTTCTCGCTGGTAAAATTTTCCCCGGACTTCATGCTTTACAACCAAAATTAAACTGCAAAAGAAATTAAGGCATTGTTAATCGTTATCTACAGTCCTCCTGGATACTCTGTCCTCTTCCTGGTTCTGGGTATGAAAGTAAACTGCATCCGGCAACAAGACATTTCATTGGGAGGTTGTGAGGAGCATGGAACCACTTCTCAATTGCTGTTGTTCCCAGGTCTAACCTGACCCGGGGTGGTAGCACCTGTGAGGGTCCGAGCTTTATGATAAGAAATAAATCAAATAGAGAAGTTAACCCCCAGACTGGGGTCAAAACACTATGACAGTATAAAAATAGACCTTTATAGAAAATATACAATTTTAAGGAACGATATTACCAACAATACAGTTTTGAAGAAAAAAAACTGCAACCAGTAATACATGTTTGAATACAAAAATAGAAGACATGTTCAGTTTCTAAAAAAAAGTACAAAAAATTTAAGAAATAAATCAAGTAGAGACGTTAACCCCCAAACTGGGGTCAAAACACTATGACAGTGTAAAAATAGACTTTTATAAAAAATATACAATTTTAAGGAAAGATATTACCAACAATACAGTTTTGAAGAAAGAAAAACTGCAACCAGCCATACATGTTTGAATACAAACCTAGAAGACATCTTCAGTTTCTAAAAAAAAAGTACAAAAAATTTAAGAAATAAATCAAATACAGAAGTTAAGCCCCAAAATGGGGTCAAAACACTATGACAGTATAAAAATAGACTTTTATAGAAAAATATACAATTTTAAGGAACGATATGTGCGTTGTGGTGCATCGGATATCGGCTCAGATCGAGAAATCGGGGAGCCGAGTTCGAATTCCACTTATAACTTGGGAAAGGTATTAATCTGTCTCTTCCCTCCAGTTATGGGCTAAATAACAGGACAGATTGGTTTTTATAGCCTTGGCTGGCAACCAGTTTACCGCAGAAAGCAATGGCAACCTACTGCGGGATAATCTTCTGCCCAGTCAGTCATGTCTCTTTCGAGACATGATCGCCCAAGCGTGAATCATATATGGCACTTAACTGACTGACTGATTACCAACAATACAATTTTGAAGAAAAAAATTGCAACCAGCAATACATCTTTGAATACAAAACTAGAAGACATCTTCACTTTCTAAAAAAAAAAAAAGTACAAAAAATTTAATCAAAATCTGACGAAATCAACCTTCTCACTATAACTGAGCATTAATAAAATACCTTAAAACACTTTTTGGCATTCAATAACCCACAGCGGTTGATATACCCTTAAACAAAACTCAAACTCTTTCCTCTTTCGCTCATTATTAATGTCTCTGTTTCTAATCCTTCTACTCCCGGTAACTCGTTGTACCTCAGTGTCTTTACTGTCTTGCATCGGGGGAAACCGATTTAAAAGAAAATACAATTTTAATTAGCTTACTAATTGCTTTCCAGCCAACTTTTAATCTGCAAAAATTTTAGATTCAACATTATTCTTTATCTCCTATTCTTCTGATTACTCTTTATTTCTTCCTACTCATTATTAATGTTTCTGTTTTTAATTCTATCAGCACCACGTAATTTTTTGTGTCTTAATGGATTTACTGCCTTGCATGGGGTGAAATAGATAAAAATAGATTTTTACATTCCTGTCCTCAGACCTCAAATGTAACCACTATATTGAATCTATAGCAAATCTACTGCTAAGAAGGTTGGGTCACTATGTCGATCCAGGATGTTTTTTCCACCTGAATCCATCCTGCATATATACAAGTCAACCATCCGTCCGTGCTTGGAGTACTGCTGCCATATATGGTCAGGTGCCCCTGCCGTTCTCCTCAGTGTTCTTGACAAGCTCCAAAGGAGAGTCTGTAATGTGATAGGTACTGATCTGGCGACTCGACTGCAGCCACTTCCCCATCGTCGAAATGTGGCCTCCCTATGTCTGTTCTATAAATACTTTCATGGCTTCTGCTCGGACGAGCTTAAGTCACTGATGCCTCCTCAACAGGTGTTCACTCGTGCAACCAGACTGGCAACTGGGTCTCACCCATTCACAGTCAGGTTAGCCAAATGCAGACGACAATTCTACTTCTGCAGCTTCTTCTCTCGACCTTCCCGCCTGTGGAGCTCACTTCCGTATTCTTGCTTTCCTGACGGCTACAACCTCCAGAAATTTAAATGCAAAGTCAATACTCATCTACTAACCACTGGATTCTAGCTCTCTCCCCACCCCTGTATAACCTTCCCTTTCTCTCCACCTATGTATCTGTCATCGCACCTGCTTTCTATTGTTCCTTTCTAACTAGTTTGTACTCCTCACTCTTTTCTAATTAATCTTTTTACATTTATGTAACCCCCTGCACATCAGTGGCGTTTCCGCCTTGCTCGGGGTGAAATGATTAAAAAAAAAAAATTACACTCACTGGAATTAACTAAGTTGAGAAATTTTCATCATTCGGGTGATCTCTTCGCTATGGTATCTAGACTTTTTGGAATTTAAGCGCAGTACTAAATTGGCGTTTCGATCCCATAGATTTACGGTTGAGCTGGCTAGATGTAGCCATACGTTCTATGCTAACAGTTTCTTTTTTTCGCACGTCTCGCTTGTGGAATTGCCCCCGGGCTTCATGCTTTACAGCCAACATTAATAAGCAAAAGAAATTAATGCGATGTTAATTGTTATCTACTGTCTGCCTGGATACTCTTTCCTTTTCTAGCTCATTATTACTGTCTCTGTTTCTAATTCTTCTACTCCCTGTAACTCGTTGTGTCTAAGTGGTTTCACTGTCTTGCATAGGGTGAAACCGATTTAAAAGAAAATACAATTTTGATGACTTACTCAATGCGTTCCATATATTGTCTTCCTGATTACTCAGCTCTCTCTCTCTCTGTCTCTCTCTCTCTGTCTCTCTCTCTGTCTCTCTCTCTCTCTCTCTGTCTATCTTCCTGTTATCTTTATTGTTTCTGTTCCACACCCTGTAACCCCCGGTGTTTTAGCGGAATTCCTGCCTTGAATTGAGTGACACCGATTAAAAAATAAATAAAATATCTCCATTATTCGCATCTTCATCTCTTGCTTATAGGATGTGCGTTGTGGTGCAGTGAATATCGACTCGGAACGACAAATCGGAAAGCCGAGTTCGAAATCCAGTTGATTACCTTGCATTCACTTACGCACAAATACTCTTGGAAAAGGTATTAATCCGTTTTTTCCCTCCAGTTATGGGTTAAATAATAGAACAGATTGGGTTCTATAGTCTTGGCTGGCAACCAGTCTACCGCCGAAAGCAATGGCAAACTACTGCGGGATAATCTGCCCAATTACTCATGTCTCAAAAGAGTGTATCGCGTATGGCACTTAACTAACTGATCTCTTGCTTATGGTGATGACCATGTTTTTCGTTTGATGATAGTCCGTTTATTTTTCGCTTTCTTTTTATCATTATGCTGTGTTTTTGTTCTATTTTACACTTAATTTAATCCGTTGTTAAGCTTCACGCTTTTTAGTCAACCATCTATTTATTTATTTTTAAGATCTATTCCGTTTTCATCTTTATTCTAGGTTCGTCATCATTCTTCTTGACTTCTAACTAAATTCTCGTCATTACTAGTCGTATAATCGAAATATTCTCAAGCCGTAAGCTGATTTTTGTCGCGATTCACTCTTTCATCTTTTCCATCACATTCCTCTTTCGTTGACCACACCCAACCCATCCACGCCTCAGCTTTCCGCAACCCCTGGGGGACGTTGTACCCACGCCATTCACCGTCTTCCTCATCCAACCACTTTCTCCCAGTATGAACAGGTGATGAGATATGCGCAAAATGTTGGAATTCGCATGTTTTACGAACAATAAATATTTTGCTCTTTTGTCTTTTAATTCAGATTTAATCCAATTTGTTTTATTTGTGCTTTTAATTTCTTTTTGTTTTAAATCTCACTGACTTGTTTTTATTTGTTTATGATCTAAGATTTCACTGTTTCCCTTTTAAATTTTACTTTCTTCTTTCTATTTTTTTTTTTTTTTTTTTTCAACAAAGACATGACTCGGGGCCTCACGAAATGCCAACAGCCAGACATTGTTTCGAGTCTTCTGAAAAAAGAAAGTGGTAAACATACGAAGAAGCATATATACCAACCTACGCATAGAAAAACACATACACACTCACACTCACACACAGACACACACAGACACACACACACACACACACAGATATACATATATATATATATGATATATGTGTATATATTACACGCGTACTCTTATGCAGACATATATATAAACAGAAAAGCGTTGCGATACATAGATACACTTACAAGATTTTTCACATACATACATTTAAAAATAATTATCTATTGATTTATTACACGTGACACATATCTGACCAATAAGAATCAACCCCAAACGACATTCCAGTAGACAGTCTCTTTGTAACAATTTTCAATTTTTCATTTCTCATCTTTAACTAGATCTGTGAAGAAGATTTTATAAAAGCGAAACATGTTAGATTGATACACATTTTCTACCTTGTTCTAGATGTGTTCTACTATATATATATATATATATTATAATGTTTATAAAGGATTTTACACAACAAATTTCATGTTTCAGAAGTGTTTTCTTTGGCTGATATTTTAAAATAAATACTGAAAATGATTTATTTTGGAAAATAGAAAAAGAATTCATGTTTATTTAGGCAGTTAAGGAGAACTGGTTTGAGGAAGTTGAACAATCTGATTATGACTGTACTGTATTACACAGTCAAAAGGGAAAATTAGGTTTAACTATAAATGTGAATATTTATGTTGGAGGGAACTGGGTTGTTGAATTATGTCATGATAAAATGACACCCTTTTTTTGTCTGGGGGAGATACATATTTGGAACATATAGTACTGAGATATATACAGAGGGAATTTGAGCAAGATATTACATTTTAGAAGTTTAGATATGTTAATTTTTATACTAAAGGATTATGTTAAAGGGCTTATTGTTTAGGTTAAAATTTAATAAAGTAACTATGGCATATTAAGCTATATTAAAGTTAGGAAAAACAAATAAGTATTGTGTGGGTCATTAGTTATTGAAAAATATGTAATATTAGAGCATAATTAATACATGAACATTATAATAAATAAAGTTTTAAAGTGAAATATTTACGATGATTGCAAACAACTGTTAATTAATTTTTATGGTTCTGTAAAACTTTATCTTTAGGAAACTTTACGATATGCAGCTTTTAATTCAGGAACACAGGACAAATCTCATAGAATGATTTGAAGATTCTTTTTTTTTTTCATTTCACCTTAGGGTTTTATTCATTAATTTAGCTGTCAAAAATACACAGAAAGTGATGTTTAGTTTTGGTACGCGTTATTCTTGAAGGAAGTTAAATGCTGATATCATCCCTGCCTAAAAGTAATTTTATTAGAACCAATGTAAAATTTTTTAATAGTTGGGTTTCAATAGAAGATATAGTACTTTAGTAAACAATAGAATTTGTTAAACATCTATTTTCCAGTGGGGGTTTGTTAGGATTTCGACTATTACATAAATTTGTATTATTATTGTTTTCAGTTTTGGAGTAACTATTATTACTCTGTTTACGTGCTAATTTAAAATTTTATTATTATAATTTTTAATAATTTTTCTAGGTTATTTGTCCCACTATAACCTAATTTAAAGGTATTTTTGATAAAAGATTTTACTTGGAGAATTATTACTAGGGATTTTTTTTTAAAATTTAATTGACGAACTACTGCTATAACTTATTGCTAACCATTCGGTTAAACGGGGTATTTACCAAATGATTTTTCTATTTCTATTTTTCTGTTATGGTTATGTTTTGTCATGGTTTTTATAGCCACTATTCTTTTGGACATTATTACACAAATCGCTAAGTTTATAAAAAGCATCTTCACTGGATGAATTTTTACTAATTCTGTATTCTATGGAAGGGGGTAACTGTTTAATTATAGATAGACGGTTTGGATGTATAATGGATACGCGTTAAATTTCATGCATTTTTTATAAGTCTAGTGTTACATATATGGTTTATTAAGTCTAGCGTTACATCGAGGAAGTTTACGATTTTTAAATTAGTGTTGATTATTACTTATGGTTCACACTTTTAATCATCTATGGATTAATTTCCTTATCTCATCAGTTGTAAAATGCGTGGAGGTTTCTCCTACCATAAGGCCATAATCTATATATAAGCCTATATCAGGTGTGTTAACGTCATAGTAGGCGGTGAGGTGATATAAAGCAAATTAACCTATAAGATCAGAAGACCACGCAGAGTCTAACAATCCCATTGTAATGTCAAATTATTCACCTGAATTATTCTTTATTCATTGTTCTTGGTTGTGGATAAGGACGGATGTTTTAGTGTTCATTCTGTACTTTGTATTGAGCACTTTTTTATAAAAGTAAATGCGAACAACTGTAGGCTTTAATCTATCTGTTCTTTCACTTTCTTATATATATCAATTCATAGGCATAAACATGCAATAAAACACCTATACATATGCATATTTATACAAGAATGTATGTATGCATGTATACTATCTTAGTTACCATCAAAAGTAGAGAGAATGGCTATAAGAAGAAAGGACGAAAGTCCCGATGGTCAGATGAGCGGGTGCTGACGACAATGAAGGAGGGGGAACAATAAGAGAAACAGAATAAAAAGGACTGAATACATCGATGAGCCTTGCTTTAAAGTTATTGATGTTCAACGTTGAGATAAGAGTAACAACCCGAAAGACAATTCTACAAGCAAGAAATGTGAGAGATGAAACTGTTAACATAGAACCTATGGTGGCATCTAGTCATTTAAACAGTAAAATGATTGTGAATTAGCTGGTAAACTAATAATCTGCTAAAATTTGTAATTTCTAGGTGCCATTAAAACATTTATAGAAAAGTAAAAGGAATGTGCATTGTGGTGCAGTAGACATCGACTCGGAACGATAAATCGGGGTGCTAAGTTTGAATTCCAGTTGAATTCCTTGTATTCACTTACGCACAAATTTCCTTGGGAAATCATCCAGTTATGAATTAAATAATAGGACAGACTGAGTTCTATAGCCTTGGCTGGCAACCCTTCTCCCGCAGAAAGAAAATGCGGCATAATCTTCTGCCAAGTCAGTCATGTCTGTTTCGAGACATGATCGCCCAAGCGTGTATCACGTATGGCACTTAACTGACTGACTGATATCATATTGGCCTGGTTAATATCCACTGAGCTCTCTATATAGATCTATCTCCTTTATATTTTATATTAAATAGATCTTTTGGCATATCCTCTTTGTTTACGGATTTGAAATAATATATATATATATATATATATATATATATATATATAATAATGAACTTAATCACAGTAAGTCAACACTAATAAAAACAGACTAAATATCCGAAAATAATGCTAACAGTAATAAACCATCTTTTAACCCGGCGAGGACTACCTCGTGTGTTAAATAAAGGGGGAGAAAATAAAAAGAAACAAACAGTGCGCAGGAACAATACGTCTAGTGCTCGTTTGAAAGAAGAAACCCAAGTCGAAACCTTAACAGCAAAGTGATCGATACGAAAGTACGAAAGTAGAGCAGAATACAATACAAAATCTAGAATTGAGCCACCACCTACCGCGGTTTCACACGAACGGTTCTTCAGGGCGTGGTTCGCCCTGAAGAACCGTTCGTGTGAAACCGCGGTAGGTGGTGGCTCAATTCTAGATTTTGTATTATATATATATATATATATATATATATATATATATATATATATATACTGTAATGGTTGTTACAATGTTTTTAAATTCATAGTATCACTACACAAACAACCATTACAGTATAACGCTCTACATTTGTATCGAGCACTCTTTATAAAGTAAATGCATGAACAAAAAGGTAAATAAACCTACGAGTTCAACAACCTAGTTACAATATATATATATATATATATATATATATATATATATATATATATATATATATATATTTACATGTCTGTGTGTGTGTGTGTACATGTGTGTGTTTGTACGCATATATTCATCAGGTTACGTGATTTGGCGCATATTCAAACATAAATAACAATTGCCTGCTATCTACTTTTCAAGCAATCATACTTGTCGAATCTTTATTGGAAGGGATTTTATATTAGAGATTTTTGTGCGCAGGCATTGATGTCGTTTTGTTCCATCTCTCATGATTCAATAACTTCTTGAAACTAATTCGCTTATATTCATGAAATCATTAATTCTCGAATCGTTCACTTTCTTGTTTTCTTGTCTTCGCTGATTATCTCCCCTTGACATAACATTCACAGCACACATATTTTGCGTTTACAGTCGCCATCTTGCATATCTATATGTCGTCGGTCGTGGCACAGATGTGAAAGTGTAGCATCGGGTGAAGGGTGAGGAATAATATGTATATACAAAAAGAGAGGAAAAATACGGGGACAAAAATGAAAAAAAAATGGCGGAAAATGTAGCGAAAACAAGGAAGGAAGGAACGAAGAAAGGAAAGTAAAGGAATATTAAAAGTTAGTAAAAGAGGAGGAAATAAATAAATAACAAGTGAAGGTAGGTGAGAATGTGGAATGGAAGGAAAGAAAAGGGAAAGTAAAAAAAATGAATGAAAGAAAGAAGGAAGGAAGAAATAAGTGGAGAAACGGGAAATAAGAAAATAAAAAAGAAGTGAAGAAAAGAACGTTGGACTTTGAGTTTTTGTTTAATGGCATATCCACCTCTGTGGATTATTTAATGCCAAAAAGGTGGAGTTTTAAGGTATTTTTTAATGTTCGGTTATAGTGAGAAGGTTTAGTCAGATTTTAATGAAAATCTTTGTTTTTATTCTTTTTGTATTTAAGAAAACTGAAAATGTCTTCTGGTTTTTTATTAAAAAATATTTTGCTGAAACTAATTTTTTTTCTTCAAAAATGTGTTATGGTAATAATCTTTTCTGCAAAAATGTTTATTTTTCTATAAAAGTCTATCTTTATGTATATCAGTCAGTTAAGTGCCATACGTGATACACGCTTGGGCGATCATGTCTCGAAAGAGACATGACTGACTGGGCAGAAGATTATCCCGCAGTAGGTTGCCATGGCTTTCTGCGGTAGACTGGTTGCCGACCAAGGCTATAGAACCCAATCTGTTTTATTATTTAACCCATAACTGGAAGGAATAGACGGATTAATACCTTTCCCAAGGGTATTTGAACGTAAGTGAATACAATAGATTCAACTGGAATTCGAACTCGGCTCCCCGGTTTCTCGTTCCAAGCCGATATCCACTGTACCACAACGCACTTCTAAAAAATGTATTTTTATACTTTCATAGTGTTTTTACCCCAGTTTTGGGGTTAACTATTTGCCCATCGGTGGGACCCTAACAGGTGATACCACTCCGGGTTAGGGTGAACCTGAGAACAACAGCACTTAAGAGGTGATCCTTAAAACCTTTCAATCAGAGGCCTTGTTGCAGGTTGCAGTTTATCGTTGGAATTAATAACAAAGAAATATATTTAAAAGAAAGATGGAAAGAAGGATAGAAGAAAAAATACGAAATAACAGAAAAAACGTGGCAAGGAAGTAAGAAGGAATGAATGAACAAAGGAATGAAAGACAAAAAAGAAAGAAAGAAGTAATAAAAAAGTAAAAAAGAAGAGAAGAATGAAGATTCTTCTTCTTCTATGTGCCCTGTCCTCACAGTACGTAGGCGATCATGGCTTGCCACGTCTCCCTATCCTTGTCTGTAATGTGATCGATCCCGACTTGTCAGCTAGGATAAAGTCGCTTTCTCACCGACGCAGTGTGGCTTCTCTGTGTCTCTTCTACAAATACTTTCACGGCTTCTGCTCCGATGAATTTAGCTCACTGGTACCCCCTATATACGAATTTCCTCGAGCCACAAGATTAGCAACTAGATCCCACCCTTTTACTGTGAAACCAATAAATTGTAAACGCAAATTCTACTTCATCAGCTTCTTTTCTCGCACTTCCTGACTGTGGAATTCCTTTCCGCATACTTGCTTTTCCGACAGCTATAATCTCCAAGAATTTAAATATAAAGTCAATAGTCATCTCCTGTCTCACTAACTTACATCCTCTCTCTCATGCTTTTTCTTCGTCCACCCCACACTCATCAGTATTCATCAGTATTCTCTTCCTTCTACTCTCTTCCAGACACCCCCCGCAACCTCTCACTCCGTCTCATAACATTCCTCCTATGTAACTCTCTGCACAACAGTGGAAGTAAAATGCCTTGCTTGGGGTGACACGATTATAAAAAAGAAAAAAAAAGAATGAAAAGACTGAAAGAGAAAGGAATGATGGGAAAGAGAAAAAGAGAAAATGAACCTATGAAGAGAAAGAAGTGAGAAAAAGAGGAAATAGATGAAGAGAACCAAAGAAAATGAAAAGACAAAAAAGGCAAAGTCTGAATAGGAGGGGGAAAATTCGACGCCAAAGAGGTTTACAAATAACAGGAAAATAAATGGAGAATAATGAAACAAAATAATTCGGACCTAAATAATAAAGTGAAACTTTTTTTTATAATTTGATTTGTTTTACGGCTTATAACCATTTTAAGCGTACTGGGTATGACGATAAACTACATCTGGCAGCAAGACCTCTTTTCAAGAACTTTTGAGGAGCGTGGAACTACTTCTTAATGTTACCTGAGCCATGATCGTAGTACCTGTTAGGGTCTCAGACATGGGTAAATAGTTAACCACAAACCTGACGTCTAAACACGATGAAAGTATAAGAATACATCTTTATAGTAAAAATTTAACAATATATTTTTAAAAATGGCCAGTATTAATAATACTTTCTTGAAAAAAATATTGCCAGCAATGATTTGTTTCAAAAAACAATTACTAGCAATATTTTTCGGAAAAATATATTGCCGGCAATATTCTTTTGAAAAAAAAAAACTAGCAGTACTTTTTTGGAAAAATATGACCATAAATACATTTGGCAAAAAAACAAAAACAAAAACAAAACTCTCTGATCACCTACTATTAGGAGAGGTTCGTATGAATATATGTTTTCTTATATATTTTTTCATACGAATCTATCCTTAAAATTCTTGTCGGCATTAAATAACCAATTGAGGCTGCTATGCGATAAAACAAACCAAATTAATTTTGAAAAAATGTATACATAAACCAGACTCTCAATAAAAAGAACCCTTTGTAAAACCACGACAATGAAACCAGATCTACAAACTGATTTCTTACAATGAATAAATATACTATTCATACAAATCTATCCCTAACTTCTTATCGACATTAAATAACACATTTTGGTTGATATGCCGGAAAACAAAATAAATTAACCAACCTTTTAAGTTTTTTTAAAGCCGACATATGTGTTCTGATTATAAAAATATTTGGGCGATAATAATGTATGTTTTAGTAATTCTTGTATGTTTTAGTATTTTACCTGATGATTCCTAACGTGTGGAGCGGGGCAATTAGTGTATGGGTTAATAACAGTGATATATTTTCCTAGTGAATATATCAGGTATATTTACCAAATGCATACATACAAATATGTATGTGTGTACCAATGGACATGTAATTACGTATGTAATATATATATATATATATATATATATATATATATATATATATATATTCCATTTGTAAACGAGTTATTACGCGACCTAGGTTTCTACCATGAATGGTAACTTCAGGCGATCGAAACTTAGGTCGCGTAATAACTCGTTTACAAATGGAAAACATTCAAGAGTTCTACAATATAATTGTATTGAACACTTTTTAGTACAAATGTGCTCTGGTCTAGTTTTATTATGACCAAAAACTAAGTAATTAAAAAATCAATATATATATATATTGATTGATTGTTGAATTACTAATAAAGGGAATATATATATATATATATATATATATATATATATATAATAAAATAAAATAAATTTTCAATATCCAGAATTGTTGAATGATCATTTTGACAGGAAATCCCTAAGAGAGAATGTGAATCTCATCAGCAACAGTCAGTCGGTTAAGTCAGTTAAGTGCCATACGTGAAACACGCTTGGGCGATCATCTCTCGAAAGAGACATGACTGACTGGGCAGAAGATTATCCCGCAGTAGGTTGCCATTGCTTTCTGCGGTAGATTGGTTGCCGACTAAGGCTATATAACCCAATCTGTCCTGCTATTTGATTCATAGCTAAAGGGAGAAGAGATGTATTATATTATTAAGTACTAATTAGTGGGGGATCATTTATTACTTCATAGCAATATAAGACTGATCCCCCACTTTATGACCAGTATCAGGCTTAATCATGATTCCAACTATTATATCCAGTCAATCAATTAAGTGCCATACGTGAAACACGCTTGGGCGATCATGTCTCGAAAGAGGCATGACTGACTGGGCAGAAGATTATCCCGCAGTAGGTTGCCATTTCTTTCTGCGGTAGACTGGTTGCCGACTAAGGCTATAGAACCCAATCTGTCCTGCTATTTAACCCATAACTGGAAGGAAGAGACGGATTAATACTTTTCCCAAGAGTATTTGCGCGTAAGTGAAATACAATGGATTCAACTGGAATTCGAACTCGGCTGCCCGGTTTCTCGTTCCGAGCCGATATCCACTGTACCACAACGCACACCCGCAGCAACAGTACCTATATATATATATATATATATATATATATATATATATATATATATATATATATATATATATATATATATATATATATATATATATATATATATATATATATATATATATATATATATATAATTACATTGAGCTCTCCTCCTGTATCATTTTTGAATATTAAAATTTAGTATTAATTAGGATCAGGTTTTGGGATTTACTCCTTCCTACTTTTCCATTTGGATTAAAGTATTTTAATAATATATATATATATATATATATATATATATATATATATAAAAAGATTAGGAAGATCAGCCGATTACGCTACCATAGTTTCAACCTTTCGGCATAGTCAAGTCTTATAGATTAACTGATTTCTTAACGCTTTATTTTGAACGCACAACAAGAATCTTAAAATGCATAATAGGAAGAAGTTAACAATAAGTGTAGGAGGTAGCCAATATTTCTTCTTCTTCTTCTATGTGCCCTGTCCCTTCAGGACGTAGGCGATCATGGATCTCCACGTCTCCCTATCCCTTGTGGCTCTTAGTATGTTTGCTCCTGTTGCTCCTGGCAACCCCCGTTCCGTCATCCACCTGATCAGACTCTGCAGATATGTTATCCGCTGCCTTCCTCTGTCTCTCCTTCCTTCTATCTGACCAGTCAGTATCAGGTTCTCCAGGCTCTCCTTCCTCATTGCATGTCCCAGGAACTTCAGTTGTCTCTTCCTGATGCTCAGCATCAATTTCCTTTTTGTTGCCATTCTTTCTAACACTTCGTCGTTGCTTGTATGCTCAGTCCACGATATCCGTAGCATCCTTCTGTAGAACCACATTTCGGCCGCTTCCAGTTTTGTCCTCATTTTCGATGATATTGTCCAGCATTCACAGCCGTATTGAAGAACTGACATCACGTAGCAGTCTAGAACTCTTTTCTTCGTTTCTATTGAGATCTTCCTGTGTGTTAGTATTTTGCTCATCTTCTGGAACGCGTCCTTTGCCATGCCAATTCGCCTTCGGATCTCCGTGTCGCACTTTCCATCTCCTGTTAGAACACTTCCTAGGTACTTAAATTCTTGGACTTGTTTGATTCTGTTATCCCCCACCTGTATTTGGCATTTTGGGTTGTATCTTTTGCTGATGCCCATGCACTCAGTTTTCTTAAAGTTTATTTGTAGTCCCTTCTTGTCACTCTCCACTGCTACTTTCTGTATGAGATCTTGCAGTTTCCTTTCCGTCTCCGCAATCATTACTGTATCGTCCGCGTATCTTATGTTGTTCAGGTTGTGGCCTCCAATAATAAATCCTGGTGTGTCATCTAGGGTCCTCAAAATATTCTCGCTGTATAGGTTGAACAAATCCGGTGAAAAGACACATCCTTGTCTTACCCCTTTTTCTATCTTTGTGTATCTACTGAGGTCGTTACCTGTCCGTATGCAGGCCGTTTGCTGCCAGTAGAGATTCTTGATTATTCTTATATCTTTGCCGAAAATTACTAGGCAAATACTATTGTACGTACTTTCATCCGGGTTTGTACGAGACCAAAATGTATTTTCTAATGTGAATACATCCGAACATTAATTCAGGTCTTCTATTGAGTAACCGTTCTCGTTCTGTAAATGATACTGTAGCTAATTTTACTTCTGACGATACCGAAATGTTGAAACCACGGAAGCGTAATCGGTAGATCTTTTTAATTTTAATATTTAAATGCTCCGCATGTTAAATCTTTATCATTAATTTGTTCTTTAAATGTATATTAAGCACTTTTAATACAACTGCTTATTAAACTAATCTAACTCTGACCAATAATTGTTTAATAATTATAAATATATACGATTGGCCTTGTGCCGTCAAAAATGACGGCAAAATATCCATATCGATATGCCATCTAAAACGACGGTAACATATATATTGATGTACCTACTATTAAGTATCTTGCCTTACCGTGACAGGAGGGATATATATATATATATATATATATATATAGATAGATAGATATACATACACACACAAATACAAACGTTTTTATTATAATATATATATATATATATATATATATATATATATATTGATTGATTGATTGATTGATTGATTGATTGATTGATTAATACTTAGTTTTTGGTCACAATAGAGTTAGACCAGTTGACATTTGTATTAACAAGTGTTCAATACAATTATATTGTAGTACTTTTGAATATTTTTTTATTTGTAAACAAGTTATTAAGCGACCTTGGTTTCTACCATGAATGGTGTTTTATCACTTGACGACACCACTCATATTAGAAACCTAGTTCGCGTAATAGCTCGTTTACAAATGGGAGATATATATATATATTCTTCACTAATCGACGACATAATTATTGCAAAAAAAAATAAAATAAGTTACTGTTAAAGAGCAAACACACAGCAAGTGCTTTCATAACTGGTAATAACAAGAATGAACAGTGACGACTCTGCCTCGCTATTCTCTCTCTCAATGAGCGTGGGATATATATATATATATATATATACATTTTGCTAGTACAAACCATTATAAAAGTATTCCGAGTACCAAACCCGTACTCTGAACTTCCTCTTATGAATTATAACAAAATTTTGACGAAACTGTAATATTCGAAACCATGGTAGCGTAACCGGCTGATCACATCCATCCATCTATCTATCTATCTATCTATCTATCTATCTATCTATCTATCTGTAATATATATATATATATATATATATATATATGAAATATATACATATATATATATGTATATAATATATATGTACACACACACACACACACATACATATATATATATATATATATATATATATATATACATATATAAGTATTGTTGGAATAATATTCCTTGTCAAAAGAAACACTATTTTTAAGAAAGTGCTCAATACAAAAGTAGAGCTAATAATATTATTTATTCATAAATTATAACATGGATATGTTACAATATCACTACAAAAGTAGCCATTTTGTTTCAACACTTTTGTGTCTTTTCATGTGATGTGATGTTTCTTAAATGAATGTTTTAAAAGTCTGAAAACGAACGTGGCCCCTTTAATCAGGGAGGCATTATATGGAGAGGGCATATATTACGTAATATATATATATATATATATATATATAGTTTTTTTTTAACAAATTCTTGAAATTCCCTTTATTAGTAATTCAGCTGTCCATTTGTTCTTTTATCTTTCTCCTTTATCTCTGCCATGTTCTTTGGAAGTTCTATCCTTTTTTTTTCATCTAGATCATTCACTTTTTTAATAACAAAAATTATGGATCACAGGCGGAGGCATCAGGATTTTACACGTAGTTATGTGGGGGAATGGCCAAAACAAAGTTGCGAACCACTGGACGGAGACGAATTAGAGTCATATCTTTTCCAAGGATATTTGCTCGTAAGTGAATATAACGAACCCCACTAGAATTCGAAATCGGTCCACTGATTTCTCATTCTAAACATCCAAACTTACAGCACCTGGTATTCCCCAAAAATCATCTAGTTAGGTATTAGCAGCCGGACAATTCGCCGAAAGACATTACGACGACGGCATTTTGCCGACAGACAATTCACAGACAGAGCAATTTTTCAAGTTCCAGCTCTCATCCATTTTTTTAGAAATTGTTGGCAAACTGTCCAGGTGGTTTTTATGGATGTGTGTTGGTGGATTCGAGTATTCCGATGACGAATTACATTATAGTGGGTTATCCGTTATAGTGAAGTGTATTTGTGCGTTGAAACAGATTAACTGAATTTGGCTTTGTTAGTAGATAGCCCACTATAAAAGGGGTATAAAACAAGAAAATCAAATTGTGTATAGATACAACAACAACCCCCCCCACATATATATATATATATATATATATATCAGTTAATTTTTTTACAAATAAATGTAATGTCATTTGGTTGGTACAAAGGTCGTTAAACATGTTCATAGCAGTAAATGCCGAAAGAGTTTGTGTGTATGTATGTGTGAGAATTTGTTTGTTAGGAGTGTTTTTGAAGTCTCCCCTCAGTCCATCAGGTAAGTGGCTCAGTGAACAGAAGAAAGAAGTTTATAGAGAAAGGAGAGGCAACATAATACGATCGCTTGACGTATGTCAAGGGACGTTTAATTATGCTCGCATTTTCTCACCTGGCGATAGTTTTCTGTGTCGTCCTTTTATTTCGTCTTCGGGGCTCCAAACAAGTCATTTGGCAATTCACACCCGGATTTAATTTTGGGTTTCCCATTGGACGATAAACAAAATTCACGTCGGCTAGCGAAAAGTGTCCGTAAAAGGAATTTGATATTTATTTATTTTTGGTTTTCTGTTGGGACATCTGCGTAGAGCTAGATGCGCAAAGACGAGTTTTGGTCATTTGCTATCAGGACTTCGGAGGATACACATCCGGTCCCTCGCTTGCTCGGTATCACCACAACATCATCGATTTTTGTCAGCCATGCATTGCACATTTTACGTTGTTCACACCTCCAGTAACTTTTAGATTCTCTAGTTTTGTTAACAATATAGGCGTATCCCCTAGATAAAAGGTTTCTGCCTCCTCGTTCTGTCTTGGGAAACTCTATGATGACGACTGAAGGGCTTAGGAAAAAATCTGAATGAGAGCATGAAACTGAAAAGATTTAAAGCGTCGACCAATTGTCCTATTTGTGAATTTTTTTTTTTTGTCAGCGAATTGCCTTTCGGCGAACTGTTTGCACACGTAGCTATTGACCATCTAGGTTACCCTATTTCGGTGATCGGACGAAGACCGGTGTTTCAACGTGATATGGCCGTAAACCCCTGAGACGCGAACGGAGAAGAACGAAAATAATAGTCATAATGAAATATTTTAACATTAAAAAAAAGATCTATAAAATGAACAAACATAAAAGAAAGACGACAATGATGCAGAAGATGTCATTTAAGTAAAAACTACGTCGTTCTTCATTTTTATCAATGGCCTTCCTGATGACTTCAGCTATTAATGCTGTCCATAATCGGATGACACAATTATTTTCAGCTATCTTAATTATAGGTACCTTCACTAAATCGCTAAAAAAAGCATAGCATTAATAAAAAAGCCCCAAACTTAATAAAACAAACATTTTCCATCAAAATGCTTATATTATTATTAAGATGAAAGATCTAATTAATTTTAATTATGTAATTTTTTTAAAATCCCTTGTAACTTGTTCAAAATTTTTGCAGAAAATCTTGTTTTGATTTGAGTTAGCGAGTAACCAAAACGTTAAAGCAGTTTACAATGGAAAACGTAATGACGACATAACTTACTTTTTTTCCGTTGACAAACACATTAATTTGGAAATTCTCGCGAAAATCAAATAATTGTCGGATTTCAATAAAACTTTCAGTACTCATTCACAAATGAATGACATTATTTTTAAATTATTTTTTCAAAATTTGGTAAAAATATTTTTTTTAACTATGTTACCCATATCCACGTAAATCCATGAAATTTTAATAAATTTCAGTTTCGTGGTCTAAAATTTTGTTAGTTAATGTAGGACTCATTGGGGAATATAAATTATCTATTGTTTTATTTTAGATTTTCCCCTCTATCCGAAAATCTGTTCCGAAGTGTAAAATAAAAATGCAATAAAACTCTGATATTATTTAATTTGATAAGCTTTTAATTGCTTGAATAAATAATAAAAATTAAGGACATTATAGTCTAAAGAAAAAACACATTTTCGATAAATAATAAAATTTTTAAAAATTGTTTTCATTTTTTTCGTTATTATAATAATTTATAAAGTTTTAAGTATATTTTCAAAATCTTTAAAGAAGTGTCGCGGTTAGATATTTTAGTTAAAGATTGATGATTGTATTACCTAACGAAAATTGAAAAGTTTAATAAAATTCGTTCTCCACCCATATTTTTTAGATAATTTAAACTTTTCTTATACATTTGATTTTTTTGGATGGTAATTTCTGTGTAAATTAAAAGGTCAGAGTTTTCTCCCTTACGCGAATAAAATTTTGTACAATTTTGTCACTTATACCTCTAACCTATCAACATATTTTTGATTTACGACGCAGACAGGTTAAAAAGTTCAAATCTGTTATTAAGAAATAATTTTATTCTAAATTTCAGGCTATAAATAAGTGATACTTAAATCAGCTTAATTTAACATAACATTTGCTAATTTTTCCAAAATAATTTATCACAGATGTATATTTCATATTTTGCGAGATTTTAAAAACCGAGAATGGACTTTTGTTTGCAAACGTGTCGTTCGCCCAAAAATGGCTGCAAAATTCAAAAATTGAACAAAAAAAACTTAAACTTTTGTATTCCAATTAATTAATTTTTGTTTTAAATAAACCAGAGAGTATTTTGCTTACAAGAAATAGTAAATTTAACCTTTTAACTTTTAATTAAAACTAAAATAAAAGTTTCAAGAAAAATTTTCATTTTATAAATTTCCGTTTAAAAGTAACTTTGTAGTGTTTTTCGCGATTTGGTGGCAGTACCTACTTAATAAGAAGTCCGATGGGGTCGATAAAGAAAATGTATGCAAAAAAAAAAAAAAGAAAATCCTTATACACGTACAAATATCAAGAAACGACAAAAAATTGAATTCCATATAAAAGGGTAATATTTAAACAAGTAACTTAAAAATATCAATTCATTTTGTAACGGATTTCGTAAATAAATTGTCTTTGTTTACATTTGTTGACATTCTTCTTTGTCTATGTGCCCTGTCCTTTCAGGACGTAGGCGATCATGGCTTCCCTTGTTTTTCTATCTCTGGTAGCTCTTAGCACGCTTTCTCCTGTTACACCACACGATCCTTGTTCTGTCATCCATCTGATCAGGACCTTCAAATATGTTATACGCTGCTTTCTCCGTCTCTTTTCCCCTCTATCTGGCCTGTTAGTATCAGGTTCGCCAAGCCCTCCTTCCTCATTTCCTGTCCCAAGAATTTTAGTTGCCTCTTTCTGATGCTGACTATTAATTTTCTTTTCGTTGCCATTCTTTCCAACACTTCATCATTGCTAACATGCTCGGTCCATGATATCCGCAGCATCTTTCTGTAGCACAACATTTCTGCTGTTTCAAGTTTTTCCTTCATTTTCGATGATATTATCCAAGATTCACTGCTATATTGAAGAACTGACATCACATAGCAATCTAGTACTCTCTTCTTTATTTCTAGTGAAAGTTTCCTGTGTCTTAGTACTTTACTCAGCTTCTGGAACGCGTCCTTCGCCATGACGATTCGCCTTCGGATCTCTGTGTCACACTTTTCATCTCCTGTTAGAAAGCTTTCTAGGTTTTTAACTTTTTGTACTTGCTTGATTTTAGTATCCCCCACCTGTATTTGGCATTTTGGGTTTCTCTTTTTGCTGATGACCATGCATTCGGTTTTCTTGCATTTTATTTGTAGTCCTATTTTGTAACTTTCTTCAGCTCCCTTCTGTAGGAGGATATGAAAACAGAGCAGTATGGAGCATGGAGCATGGATCAGGCTAGTCTCCCCGATGTATTCAGATTTCAATTGGGCATATACGCTGACAACACTACCGTTTACTCTCGCCTCAATCAAGAATCTACCGAGGCTGACAGAGCGAATATTCGTTGCTGAGCTTGAAAAGAATCCCCAATCTGTGGTGGACTGGGGTAAAAAATGGCTCGTGAATTTTAATGCTTCCAAAACGAAGCTGCTTTCTATTAACAATCACGGGCAATCGCTCCTACCCACCTCCATTAGCATGGATCAGGCTAGTCTCCCTGAAATCAAAAACACAGCGCTTCCTCGGATTAACTCTCACAACAAACCTCAAGTGGAATGACTATATAAAATCCATAGCTAAATCCGTTCTTAAGAAGCTCGTTTCTCTGTGTAGGGGGAAGACGTTTTTCCCGTCTGAAACCATCCTGCACATATATAAATCCACTATCCGCCCGTGCATTGAATACTGCTGCCATATCTGGTTGGGTGGTTCTGCTATCGAACTAGAGGTCCTTGACAAAATCCAACGAAGAATCTGTAATGTGATCGATTCCGACTCGGCAGTCACTTTCTCACCGGTAAAATGTGGCTTCCCTGTGGCTTCCCTGTGGATCTTCTACAAGTACTTTCACGGTTTCTGCTCCGATGAGCTTAGCTCTCTGGTGCTCCCTATGTATAAATTTACTCGAACCACAAGATTAGCTACTAGGTCCCACCCTTTCACTGTGAATCAAATAAAATGTAAACGCAAAATTCTACTCCATCAGCTTCTTTTCTCGCACTACTCGCCTGTAAAATTCCCTTCTGTTTATTTGCTTCCACGAAAGCTACAATCTCCAAAAATTTAATTGTAAAGTCAATAGTCATCTCTTATCTCACTGACTAGCATCCTCTCCCTCATGCTCCCTTCTCAGTCCACTCCACTCTCATCAAAATTCTCATCCCTCTCCTTCTCCACTTTCTGACATCCCATATAACCTGTCGCTCTTTCCCATAACTTTCCTCCTATGTAACCCCCTGTGCACAAATGGCAATAAACTGCCTTATTTGGTGGGGATATGATTATAAAAAAAAATGAATTCTCCGAAAAATCAGGAAAATGTGTGTTTAAAAGCACTATTCCGACTTTACTTACTCGTAAGTCCGTTGTGGCCGTGCGGTTAAGACGCATAAAATGTAATGACGGTTTCCATTAGCGTGACGCAGTTTCGAATCCTGCCAGACGACGCATATTTTCGTAACGAGATTTCTCGATTATTCAGTAAATGTAAATAAATATACCGTTTAATTTTTAAAAATCTACTCAAATACGAGTATCTATTAAAAATAATGTTAAAAAAAAAGTATGTTTGAAACCAAGAACATGATATACAAAAAGTTTAAAAACATGAAAGATCTTTTTGAGTTTTGTTTAATGGATTATTTAATGCCAAAATGGTGGGGTTTCAAAGTATTTTTTGAATGTTTGATTATAGCGTCAAGGTTGATTTAGTCAAATTTTTACTTTTTTTTTTATTTTTCTATTTTTTAAAACTGAAAATGTTTTCCAGTTTTGTATTCAAAAAGGTATTGCTGTGAATAATGTTATTTTTCCTCAAAAATGTGTTTCTACAAAAGTCTATTTTTATCTATATATTTCTATAAAAGTCAATTTTTATACTTTCATAATGTTTTGACCCCAGTTTAGGGGTTAAATATTTGCCCATAGCTGGGATCCTAACAGGTGCTACCACACCGGGTCGAGGTGGACCTGGGAACAACAGCAATTAAGAGGTGGTTCCATGCTCCTCACAACCTCCCAATCAGAGGCCTTGCTGCCGGATGTAGTTTACCGTCATACCCAGGACCAAGAGCTTTTTGAAGAAGATGTATATGAACACATCTTGGCGAAAGATAAAATTGTTATTTGAAAACTAAGTATAATCATTTGCTCACTCGCTGATTTAGATCGTCAATCATATACACTGTCTGCTATTTGTTTATTTTCTGCTCAACCTTGCTTATTTTTTATTCAGTCACTCAACACATCAGTTTCCATATTCGCCAGCAAGAGCCAAACGAATCACTGACGCCGGATCCGGTGCAAACCTCATGGACTGCACAAAGTAATCGGGTTCGCTGTAGCGATGTCTTTTGGAACCTGTTCGCGTAGTCGTTAGGCCAGAAGACGGCCGCCAAGCCATTCCTCACCCCCATTACTCTGATGCACTGACGCGGACAGCAAAAGGTACCAATCCCTCCTTTTTCGTAGCTTCAATCTTCAGCCGCACAACGCGACAATCCATCCTGTTTTCCACCCGCTTCTTCCATTTCACCACTTCCTGTTTCGCTTGTCCATTTCATAGTTCACCGACTGCCCGGTACGCACAGCCATTCTCTTCGTTTGCATATTGCTTCCCGTTTTAAATCTTTTCCTCAGTGGATTCTCCTCGCTCACGTCTTGCAGCTTAGTGTCTTGTGATCTGCCTTAAATCCCTTGCATATTCGCTTCTCTTTTCCTTTTTTTTTTTGTCATCTCGCCTCATACCGTTCGCATTTCTTGAAAAATAAATATATATCTATATATTTATTTATGTTAGATAAGCTGGCATTTTATGTAAAAACGACAAAAATTCCAAATAATAATACGTATTCCGGGTACAATTTGTTTGTACTGATTCCCACAAAACGACGATCTAGCACTTGAGGGACAGCTTTTATCCTTGGGTCCTGCATAAAATAATCTTTTCCACCTGCAACCTGCGTTTCATTTCTATCAGTTCTAGACAAAGCACTTGAGGGACAGGATAACATTTTATATATAAAATGAAAATTTCTGCATTTACGGTGTATCACTTCTGTTATCCTCAGGGCGACGTTTTATTTCGATTTGTTCAAATACAAAGAGTTTGAGGGTTAGCTTTTATCCTAGGATCCTTTGCAAGATGTATGCTACTGAATGCACCCTGAGTACTAGATGTTTGTATTTTTACCCACGAAGTGACCTTTAACTTCTATTCATTCTAGCACAAAATACTTGAGTGGCAACATTTATCCTTGGGTCCTACGTAAAATGAACGTTTCCTCATGCACCCCGAGTACCAGTTTTTTGTACTATAACTCTCGGTGGGGACGTTTCATATCTATTAGTTCTAGCATAGAGCGCTTGAGCAAAGTTTTATCCTTGGATCCTGCGTAAAATGAACGTTTCCGTATGGATCTTGAATACCCTACTTTTGTACTGTTACCTTTGGGGCGACGTTTCATTCCTATCATCAGGAGTACCACTTGTTTGTACTGTTACCGACGTTTCAGTTCTCATTTCTATAAAGTCTAGGAAAAAGCCCTTGAGGGAGAGCTTTTTTACATGGGTACTGCATGCATTCGGAGTACAATTTTTTATTGTTTTGGTGCCCTATCTATAGGAATGAGCTCTTCCTCCGTCAATAAATACTAACCTGAGTGACTTCCGGGCACGCAGCTGTGAGACAGTTGTGTGACAGTCTAGATTCGGTCGAGACTCAGCGTACCTATACTGTTCGGACTTACACTTTTATTTGCTGATTACTAACACTTATTATTGAATCGTTTTGTTAGTCTAATATTTATTTTTATCATTCCAAGTGTACCCACTATCACGGGTACTATACTTGTTTTCAATTTCCAGGTCTTTATATTTTGATAGTTTTTCGAATTCCTTGGTTGCTATGTTACAATCCGCTGGACAAGCCTTATCAGTTATGGTTTGTCCAATTATTATTATTATTATTATTATTATTATTATTATTATTATTATTCGGTTTCTGTTATGTTCACACTACCTACCAAGTCTACGGAAAACCCTAAGGCAGGTAGCAGTGTGTTATTTTGGCTACATTTCATGATTTATTTTTCTAACTCCCATAACATCTCTCGTATTACATGGACAAAATTCTTATCTGTGTGGGCTTTATTTATCAAGATAATTTACTGTATTTTTCTTAAGATGGAATTTCCCGTGATTTTATCAATGTCTTGTTGCGCTTTGTGTTTTTTATCATTCCAAGCACATGTACTGGGATCAGTACAATTCTTGTTTTCAACTTCCATATTTTCCAGGTCTTTATACACCGATGATTTTCCCAAATTCATTGTTCGTTATCCTCTGTAAATATTATATCAATTAGTAGGCCAGTTTCTTCTTTTTTTTCGGGTTTCGACAACTATGTCCGGCTTGTTTGCTTCATTCTTCCTGTCTTTGAAGATGATGTAATCCCATAGAATTGCGATATCTTCTATTTCTATAACCGGTCCTGGGTGATGTTCATACCAGTATTTGTTAACATCTTTTCCAAAATCTTTGCACATTGTCCGGTGCAAATAATGTACAAATCTATCTATCTATCTATCTATCTATCTATCTATCTATCTATCTATCTATCTATCTATCTATCTATCTATGTTTTATAATTTTCTATCTATCTATCTATCTATCTATCTATCTATCTATCTATCTATCTATCTATCTATCTATCTATCTCAGTCTGTTCACTATCTATCTATCTATCTATCTATCTATCTATCTATCTATCTATCTATCTCAGTCTCCTCAGATCGATCGATCTATCTATCTATCTATCTATCTATCTATCTATGTTTTATAATTTTCTATCTATCTATCTATCTATCTATCTATCTATCTATCTATCTATCTATGTTTTATAATTTTCTATCTATCTATCTATCTATCTATCTATCTATCTATCTATCTATCTATCTATCTGTCTATGTTTTATAATTTTCTATCTATCTATCTATCTATCTATCTATCTATCTATCTATCTATGTTTTATAATTTTCTATCTATCTATCTATCTATCTATCTATCTATCTATCTATCTATCTATCTATCTATTTTTTCTAACATTTACTTAGAACTATGAAAACCTATATGATGGTGAATTTAAATAATGATTTTGAATTATATATTTTCTTTGTTTGAACCCTGTTCACTGGTACCCGTAGGAAACTGAAAATGTTATCATAATCGCGCTTTGGTCAATAGATACGTGTTCTGGAAGAACGTTATGAAGAAGAAGATATTCTAGCATTTTGAACATTCTGCGATCAAACGAAATCAGCGACTGACAATCTATGAGTTCGAAGAACATCCAAGAATTGCAAAATAGTTCTTTGAATGTCTCGATTGTCCAGATTGGTTTGGTAAAACAATTGCTCATTTTCATATACAGCGACGCTTGTCCATTTTATGGAACCTGGAGAGAAAATCAACCAGAGTTCAGGTATGTTATCAAGGAACTTTCTCACTCAGGTTTTACCTTCCCAATTGCTCTTAAAAGGGGGAGGTCCAGAGTCAGTATTTGTTATTTTTGACTTCATAAAAGGCAAAGTGCCGGGTGAACTGAACAATTTCTGATACCAGGCAACTAGATAATTTCCTTGTGTGCTCGCAGCTAATGTTATGTTAATTGCCAAACTTAGCATCGTAGGCCAACACAGACTTAGCTCTTTTAATATTTGGCTATTTGCAAAAATAAAATCACTGTTGAAAGTGATACTATTTCAGATAATGGATAAAATAAAGAGACCTTTCCGAGGTAACAGATGATGATTTTAATTTTAAAATTATCAACAGTTTTGAAAAGGAACAAAAATGCTGGAAAGCTGTGTAAAGGAAAATAACGCCCCGTTTCCCTAGGTGGGCTCATTTTTAAAAAAATATTTACTGGCGGTATCTTTTCGGACAAATCTTGTATTTTGATGACTGACTAATTAGATTCACGATTTTAGTCATTCAGTTAAGTGTCATACGTGAAACACGATTGGGCAATCATAGAGACATGATTGACTGGATAGAAGGTTTTCACGGAATAGGTTGCCAGTACTTCCTTCGTCAAATTGATTGCCAATCAAGGCTATAGACCCAATCTGTCCTGCTATCTAACTCATACTTGCAAAGAGAAGAAATGTATTTTATTATATTATAATATTAATAAGTAGTAATTAGTGGGTGATCAGGTTATTAAAAAACCAGATCCCCCACTTTATGTCCAGCAGAGGCTTTAATTATTTACGATTATAATATTCAGTCATTTAAGTGCCATACATGATACACGTTTGGGTGATCATGTTTCAAAAGAGACATGACTGATTGGGTAGACGCTTTTCACACAGGAAGTTGCCATTACTTTTTGCGGTAAACGTGTTGCCAACCAAGACTATAGAACCCAACCTGTTCTGCTATTGAACCCATAACTGGTGGTTAGGTAAAGGATTATATTATTTTATTAATAAGTAGTAATTAGTGGGTGATCAGTTTATTACTTCATGATTATAAAAAACAGATCCCCCACTTTATGTCCAGCAAAAACAATCAAGATCTAAATCTTCAGCCACTAAGCAGTTATTTTTTTTTCTTTTAGGTTATGATTTTCTGCTTACGATTTAACATTTGCATATCATGTTTCGTTTTTATTGTTGTTCCCCTCGTCTCTCTTCTCGTATGTATATTTTTCTTCTTCCTAAATAATATTTCTTTTTACACATGGCATCATCTCCAGCTTAGATAAACCTTCGCCATCTTTTCGCACTAGCACGTGACCACAGAACAGCTCGGATAGAAGACACGTTTCAAGAAATCAGCAAGAAAGAAGCGGGAAGAAAATGATTTTGCTATCGTTGGCTTTCGGATATCTCATTCAATCCACCAAACGCCACACCTTTCCACTCAATCTTACACCAGCGACCGACTATGCCATTTCATGCAAGGCAAAAGTAAATAAAAGCCATATTGCGGAAACCCCTGGGGTTGAAGGAGCTGAGGCTTTGTCGGTCGACCGCTGACGGAAGATGAAACCCGCGGTCCATAAAATAAGGTAATATTATATGACCCCGGGGGTGTCTGTCACTTGGGCTTTATTGTCGAAACAGATCAATGCCAGAAAATTGGAAACGCAAATATTTCTTGGGTGAATTTGCTGAGTTCTTCGAAAACAGGAAAATTATTAGATTGTAACGAAATATTTTTCTTTCAGAAGTCGTAGGCCGTTCAGTGTTAGGGTCAAGAATAGGTTTATGGGTCGAAGGTTTAAGCTGAAATTCAATCAAAAGTATTAATACAAAAACTGCAAAAACCTGAAACTCCGATATTAGTATCAGTGTGAATTAATGTGTAAATATGAATATCTAGAATTTGAAATTTATATGGACTTTGAAAAAAAAGTAATATCTATCTATCTATCTATCTATCTATCTATCTATCTATCTATCTATCTATCTATCTATCTATCTAGATCATTTTTTTAATTTTATTCTTACACATTTATAAGTCTACCATTTGTCCCTGCATCTGCTGTCACATCTGGTCAGGCGCTTTTACTTTGTATATATATATATATATATATATATATATTAATAATTTCACACCAATCAAGGCGGAAACGCCACTATTGCACATGGGGTTGCAGTGAGATAAAATACTGGGTACAGAGGGTATTGAGGAAAGGACAAAAGATGAACAGGATCCAAGAAAATAGAAGATGGCAATTAAAGTTGCTTTCAAATTTTTAGAGATTGTAGCTATCAAGAAAGCAAGTAAACAGGATGGAATTCTACAAGAAGAAAAGAAATTATTAGACGATAAATGGCGATTACATTTCACTATTTTAGTTTTAAAAGAGTGGGACCTAGGTGTCAATCTAGCAGCACGCTTAAATTCATGTGATTTGGAAACTTGCGAAAAAAGTTTTTCAGAACATTTGCCTTTAAAATATTCCTAGAAAATACAGAGGGACGCCACATCACATCGGTGAGAAAGTGATTGAAGTTGAGATGGCAGGTCAGGACCGATTACATTGCAGATCGTTATTTGGATTCTGTGAAGAACCTCGAGATGAATAGCAGGAGCACCCGACCAGTTATGACAACACTATTCTAAGCTGAGACGAATAGTAGTAGGCCTCCGTTGGTCAGGATTGACCATGGGTAGCATCCTAGTTGTCTGTTTGGCTGGAGCATCGGCGTCTGTGACTGTAGAAACCGATGCGGGGGTGACAGTCTTTTCTGAAGAGGCTGCATTTATGTTTTATTTCTGGTCTGTTCTGTCATTTTGCTTCCTTCGAACCTGCCCCTCCAAGGCGATTTGTGTTAGTTGCTCCTCCCTTGATTTAAGTTGTTGGGCCAGGGTCCCTCTCCATTTGAACCGTTTGACTGCTACGCTCTCCCATGACTCCGTGTTGATGCCCACAGTTTTCATATCGCGTTTTATGATGTCACGATACCGCAGTTGGGGCCGCTCAGTGGGTCTTCTTCTAGAGGCCGGCTCTCCATACGGGAGGTCTTTTGAAATTCAGTCGTCTGATATGCGCTGAACATGGCAGTGAGACATGGATCACCTACGTCAGTCAAGAAAGGCTTCTGAACACCTTCCACGTGAGAAGTATCCGACGTATATTGGGAATTTCATGCCAAGACAAGATGCCCAACACTGAGGTCCTGTCTCGATCCGATATGTCTACTATATTCACACTGCTTAAACAGCGTAGACTCCGTTGGCTAGGCCATGTCCACCGCATACTGGGAGGAATGGTAGATGTATATATGTGCAAGATGAATTCTGACGAGAAAAAAATTCTAGTCCGACAGTGATCCAGTTTTTCTAGCAGTAGATGCAGCTGTAGATTCAGTGTAGTCGTTCAACTTCCTGTCGGGATTTATTGATGAAATCCAAAGAATAATCTACAATTTTATCAGTCCTTACCTGTCAGCTCGGCTTCAGTCAATTTACCATCTCTGTAACATATGTTCTCTGTGTCTTTTCTGTAAATACTTTCGTTGATAATTTTACTGATGAGTTTTCTTCTTTGCTAACTGAATGTTACGCATTTAACTATAGTACTTGACTGGCAGTTAAGTCTCATCATTTTTACATTTTAAGCAATTATATGTAACTGTAAGTTCTATACGAAGAGTTTCTTCTTTCGTAATTCTCGCTTGTGAACTCTATTTACTATTTCTCTTTCATTGTTCTTTGTAATGTTTGTTTTTTTTTGTAACTTAGTTTATGTGCGTTGTGGGGCACTGAATATCGGTTCGAAATGATAAATCTGAGAGGCGAGTTCGAATTCCAATTTAATTCGTTGCATTCATTTACCCGAAAAAATACTTGTAAAAGGTATTAATCTGTTGTTTTCCCTCGAGGTATGGTTTAAGTAGCAGGACATTGGATTCTATTACCTTTGTTGTCAACCAGGCTACCGCTTTAGTAATTGCAACCTACTGCAAGAAAAACTTCGGCCTAGTCACACATGTCTTTTCGAGACATGATCGCCCAAGCATGTATCACCTATGGCACTTAACTGACTGATTGAATATAATCTTTGGAAACAAAGCTTTCCATGGATAGATAACCAGAGAACACTGGTAGAATAATTACTGTTATTTGATACACTATTACAGAGCCGCCAGTATTAACGTGGTCAAAATTTGATACGATGCCTCATTCTATCAGCAAACAATGACTTAGCCTTTTTGAGTACCTGTTTACAATCATTTAGAGGAGTTTATAAGTGGAGGAACTGTTCTCTATTGCCATGTAGTCATAAACTGATCCCCTACTCATTATTACTTATCAATATAATAATATAACCCGTTTCTTCTCTCTCCAGATATGGGTTAAATAGAAGGAGAGGTTAGGTTCTATAGTTTTGGTTGGCAACCAGTAATTGCAGCCTACTGCGGGAAAATCTTTTGCGTAGAGTTATGTCTCTTTTGAGACATGATCGCCTAAGCGTGTGTTACGTATGACACTTAACTGACTGACTGACTGACTATAATATTTGAAAACAAATCTTCCACTGGTTATAAAGTAGGAGATCTGTTCTCTATAGCCATGATGTCAGAAACTGATCCCCTACTAATTACTACTTATTAGTATAATAATATAATATAATCCGTTTCTTCTCCCTCCAGGTATGGGTTAAATATCAGGACAGGTTTGGCAACCAATAATTTCAATCTACTGCAGGAAAATCTTTTGCCTAGACAGTCATGTCTCTTTTGAGACATGATCGCCCAAGCGTGTGTTACATAAGGCACTTAACTGACTGACTTCCTTTGGGCGAAATTAATGAAAAGAACAATAAAAGGTTTGAAGGATTATTAAGAAATATTAAGTATTTTTAGCAAAGATAGGACAGAGGCAATAATATACGATGTAAAAGGGCAGATGAATGCTTTCGTTGAGTTACGAAACGTTTCAAAGCGACGCCATTTGAGGCAGGGACTGAGAAGAAAAGCACCTGCTATTTATGAGAGATCAGGGAGACGTTCATTGTGCCTTTTAAGGAAAACTCAATATCATTGAATCCACGAAGCAGAATAAATTGCTAAACAAAAGATCGCAAGCAGTAGCGAATTATTCGGACAAGAATAAATTCCTTTTTATTATTTATTTTATTTTATTTTTTGCTATCTACGCATCCCTCCACGACAGACGGTTGGAATATGGTCGTCGGTGGAGCGTAAATTAACAACGCTAAGAAACATGGCTTCTATATTCAATAACCTAACGATCACTAAATTTATTTGGCGTGAAACTATTCGTAGCTCATTGAATCCATTCATTGGCTACTTAAATCCCCCTCTCTCTCTCTTTGTCTCTTTGTCTCTCTCTTTCTCTCTATCTATCTATCCTTTTCTCTCTCTCTCTCTCTATCCTTTTCTCTTTCGCTATCTATCTATCTATCTTTTTCTCTTTCGCTATATATCTATCTATCTTTTTCTCTTTCGCTATCTATCTATCTATCTATCTATCTATCTATCTATCCTTTTCTCTCTCTCTCTCTCTATCTATCTATCCTTTTCTCTTTCTCTCTCTCTCTCTCTATCTATCTATCCTTTTCTCTTTCTCTCTCTCTCTCTCTCTCTCTATCTATCTATCTATCCTTTTCTCTTTCTCTCTCTCTCTCTCTCTATCTATCTATCTATCTATCTATCCTTTTCTCTTTCTATCTATCTATCTATCTATCTATCTATCTATCTATCTATCTATCTATCTATGTGTGTGTGTGTGTGTGTGTGTGTGTGTTTATTGTTTAACGTTTTCTACATATATAGAAGAAGAGACTTCAGTACCAGAGATAAAGCAATATATGTATAGACTGTGAGGATATTAGTATCAACACTCTATGGTGACAGTCAGTTTCACAATTGTTCTGAAGATAAGATTAAAGCCTAAATCTAACGGTAAACAAGCAGTTTGGAATTTTTATATTATAAATTTTTTTATATCTGCCACGCTCTCCATATATACAAATACACACACATATATGTATATATGGATATCAATAAATATACATATGTTTATACATGCATGTACACGCACATATATAAATATATTTTTGGTGTTAATAAAACAATGCTTGATGTAATATAATAGAGCTATAAATTTTATATGAATAGATATATATATATTATCCTACGTCTATGGCACGACTCGGAGTTTCATACATGACGCAATCATTAGGTGCTGAAGCACAGGGTATTACAGGATAGGAGAGAGTATACCAACAAAGTTTTGCATTTTATCCTGCATTATTTTTGCTGTATACACAGAAGTGAAGAATATTTTCCTTTAATCTGCTGCATACGCTGTTACGGTCTTCCTATAACTAATTTATGTTAACGTAAGGATGTACGTTGTGGTGCATTGGGTATCTGCTCGGAACGAGAAATCAGGGAGCCAAGTTCAAATTCCAGCCGAATTCATTGTCTTCACTTACGCGAAAATACCCTGGGGAAAGGTATTAATCCGTCTATTCCTTCCAGTTATGGGTTAAATAACAGGACAGATTGGGTTCTATAGCTTTGGATGGCAACCAGTCTACAGCGGAAAGCAATGGCAACTAACTACGGGATAATCTTCTGCTCAGTCAGTCATGTCTCTTTCGAAACATGATTGCCCAAGCGTGTATCACAGATGACACAACTGACTGAATCCTAATGTAATCCTGGATGTGCGTTGTGGTGCAGTGGATATCGATTCGGAACGACAAATCGGGGTGCCAAGTTCGAATTCTAATCGAATTCATTGCATTCCCCTACGCACAAATACCCCTGGGAAAGGTATTAATCCGACTCTTTCCTCCAGTTATGGGTTAAATAACAAGACAGATTGGGTTCTATAGCCTTGGTTGGCAACCCGTCTACCGCAGAAAGCAATGGCAACCTACTGCGTGATAACCCTCTGCCCAGTCAGTCATGTCTCTTTCGAAACATGATCGCCCAAAGAGTGTATCACGTATGGCACTTGACGTAATGCAAATTTATTTTTAACTGCCACCTTAGTTATTTGGCATTATAGTTGGTTCCCCAAAATAGAAATTATTAAGACTCAAACTAATTTAATTAGTTTTAGAATTATTAAAAAAATCATTTCACCCTAAGCTGGGCGGTGATACCACTTGTATGTAATGTGTTACAGGGAGTGAAAGTGAAAGTGAAAGTAAAAAGTGAAAATAGGAAGTCTTAAGAAAGAAACAAAAAATGAATAAAATTTAAGAAGTCAAAATAGTGAAGATTGAGCTTGCATTTAACTTTTTGAAAATTGTAATTATCAGGGAAGCAATTAAACAGGAAAGAATTACACAAAGGGAATGTGCGTAAAAAGAAACTGTGGAAGTAGAAGTATAGGTTGCATTTAGCTGTTTTAACGGGAAAATGATGGGGCCAATGTAGTACCACACTCAAACTCATGTAATCGGGTCAGCAAGGAAAAAGCTTGCCAGAACATTTATCATGAAAATATTTGAAGAAACGATAAAGGGTAGCCACCTCACGCCGGTAAGAATGTGACTGAACTCCACATCCCTAGTCAGGATCAATTATATTACAGATCCTTCTTTGGAGATTTATACAGTAGAAACATCAGATTAGAATAGGCAACAGTATTCAATGCGCAGTCGAATAGTAGATACGCAGGATGGAATCTGACGAGAAAATCTTTCTGGTACGAAACTGCCAGTTATATTAAGCAGGATTAGTAAGTATTAGTTCCATTTTGTTTTCATTTTTGAGATGAAGTAAAACTCAACAAATTATGATTAGTAATGAGGGTGACACATTCGGTATATGATTATAGCTGCAAGTTATTGACAGTCATAATCACTGTAAATAATTCCAATTAAACAAAAACAATAAGCATAAAATAATCTCCATTTATTCTTCAATTTTGAGATGAAGAATTGTCAACAGACTTTTGACTGATTTTTTTTTATTAAAACTCTTGTTCTTATCTTAATTACAATATATGTTCTTATTTTAATTATTATAAATGTAAAAATCTTTCGGCCAGGTACACTCTAGTCATCTTCAGTTGTTCATAGTTTTAGATCTGAGATGAGGACTGTTGTCTTTTCAACGTTTCGGCCGTTGTACGCTTTTGCCTTTATCAAGTGCTATTAATTTCGAACCAAACCCTTTATTTCGATCAATAGAGTATATAATTCTCGTTCCATATGCAATGCTACTTCCGAAAGTCATGTAGTTATCTGCCTTTGACTTCACCACTGTAGCCTGGTGACTTACCTCTTTAAGTTATTTGTTTACCTCTTTGTAGCCTGGTACTGAAATCAGAACTCTTTGGGTCAAATCACGGGAATTAACTAACGACTATATCCACTGGGCTCTGTGTTCTTGACGACATCAGTGCATGAAGTTGTAGGACTTTTAAACCTAATACCTCAGTAACTGTTTTTTACCAGAGTTTATTTCTTTGACACAAATTTAATTGATGTAAATATTGACTCATCTTAGAATTATAGACAAATACTGAGATTGTAGCGGATAATAGATTCATGAAATCAACCTTTTTCTTCACTTTTACAAAAATTCACAATGACGTGTAAGATCTTGGTTTTCCCAAATAGAAAAAGGATTGACCATCTGCTTAACGAAAAAGTCGAAACCAGATTTCGCAAGTGGGTGTTAAAATGATTTTTGCCCAATGGGGGCAATTTACACGACTTGAGAACTTAGCGATCCAGTGCTAAATTCAAAAAGATTATATAAATGACCTCGGCGTCAGTCAAGAGTCAGAGATATGGAAGCAGAGAAAGAGAGACACACATCTAAAATGTAACTTCAAACTTCAAGCGACCCGGACATTGTCCTCTTCCTCTTTCTCCTTATCTATTTCAACAATTACTACTAGAACATTTTGTACGAACTCTACCCTTAACTTCTTAATAATGTTTCTAATTGCACATTAACTCCTACAACTTATGTTAGTCTTTCTCTTTAATAAATTTCTATTTTAAAATGCAAAATGTATATTTTATTCTTCTGACGCTATTCGACACAATTCCACATATTCCAACCGGCCGATAAGCATCTTGCTGATGATGAAAAACCTTCTGATGATTATGACTCTGCATAAAACTTGCAAGCTGTAGGGAATTCGGTTAAGTCTGACACAAAGCCGAATCAAAGGAACATTAACCAGCTCTCTGCGTCTCACTGGTGACTCCTGGCGTACAAAGAACTCGCACTCCTATGCTACAAGATGAGGAATTATCGACATTATATATACTTATAATGTTTGTTAAAACTATTGTTCTCGTAAGTGTTTATTATAGACAAAAGCACACTGATAAATCATCATCTAAAAAGTAAAATTATTAAAGATAATATTGGAGGCTGTGGTGATAACCAAAACTACAAGTAAAACGATTCGTTATTTGCTTTAAACGTTCTAAAAATAAACCACAAGAGAACTGGCATCAAAGGTTGAAAATACGATCATTAACAGGTATTCCATATCAGCTGAAAATACAGCTGAAAAGGGCCAAAGGTACCTGACAGAAATAAGTCTATAAAGGCATCTGAAATAATCAAGATGAGAACTATATTTTGAATAAATCTCAAATAATAGTTCTTTTTATTATTAATTTTGACTATTGCACACTTTCATGTTTTTTTTAAGTAGTTTCTTTTAATCCTAACTTAATTCATTGAGGAGATAGCGTTAGTCGGAAATGTACTATTCCTTGGGGGAACCTGAATAAACGTAACACTTGCTATAATTATGCTTCAACTTATATGTTTTCTCTAAAAAAATAAAAATAAAAGTAATGTTGCTCATTCTTTTTAACCAACCTAGTTTTTCATATTTTTTATTTAAACTAAAATCTAAGTCGATAGGTTATTTAGTCTTTCTATAAATTGGTAAAAGTTCAGAGAAGAAAGATTCATTCTTCCACTATATTTTTTGACTATTCGCTTCATGTTTAATGCTCATAACATCCTCGTTTACGAGCCACTAATAACAAGTCATCTGCTATTCCTAAAGTCATTATATATATATATATATATTTTTTTTTTTTTAATCATTTCACCCCGAGCAAGGCGGAAACGCCACTGATGTGCAGGGGGTTACATGAATGTAAAAAGATTAATTAGAAAAGAGTGAGGAGTACAAACTAGTTAGAAAGGAACAATAGAAAGCAGGTGCGATGACAGATACATAGGTGGAGAGAAAGGGAAGGTTATACAGGGGTGGGGAGAGAGCTAGAGTCCAGTGGTTAGTAGATGAGTATTGACTTTGCCTTGAAATTTCTGGAGGTTGTAGCCATCAGGAAAGCAAGAATACGGGAGCGAGTTCCACAGGCGGGAAGTGCGAGAGAAGAAGCTGCAGGAGTAGAATTGTCGTCTGCATTTGGCTAACCTGACTGTGAATGGGTGGGACCCAGTTGCCAGTCTGGTTGCACGAGTAAACACCTGTTGAGGAGGCATCAGTGACTTAAGCTCATCTGAGCAGAAGCCATGAAAGTATTTATAGAAGAGACAAAGGGAGGCCACATTTCGACGATGGGGAAGTGGCTGCAGTCGAGTCGTCAGATCAGTACCTATCATATTACAGATTCTCCTTTGGAGCTTGTCAAGAACACTGAGGAGAACGGCAGGGGCACCTGACCATAAATGGCAGCAGTACTCCATGCACAGACGGATGATTGACTTGTATATATGAAGGATGGATTCAGGTGAAAAAAACATCCTCTATATATTTATCGGTCACTCAACTTCCATATTTTTTATGATATACATTATTATTTTTCGACACCGGTAAGCGAAAAAGCTTCAAACTTACGCACGGAATAACTCATTTTTGATTGTTCTCCTAAATATTCTATTATTAATAATTGTTTAGACTCTCACAGTTATCCTTGCATTTTTAAAAATCATTTCTTCCCCAAACAATAAAGTCACTAGGACTAGACAGTTACTGAATGCAGATAACACATTACTTACGGTTATTTAACACACTGTCGCACAGCCGCCAGTATTACTGTGGTCCAAATTTGATACGATGCCTCATTCTATCAGCAAACAATGACAGCCTCTTTGAGTGCCCGTTTATAATCATTTTGAGGAGTTATGAATAGGCGGCTGTTGTAATCGAAACTATCGCACTGGAAAATTAGGAAAAGTGATTTCTATGGGCTATAGCGGTTGAACAGGCTGGTGTAAACGAAGAAGACTGTGGTTTCACCTGATATTTGCTACAATGTGAAAAAAAAACATTCAGTACCGACTTTAAGCAAAGAAAAAATTTCTGTGGCATGATTTGGAAAGATATATCAATTGGCTGGTATTCAGTGCAATATTCATGTTATATTATTTCTACGGGACAATAATTTGGATGAATTTAGCAAGATCTCTCTCTGATCATCTTCCTCTTATTTCTCAACCTCTTCTTCTAAACTTTGGGAGCAGACTATCAAATTCTCGTCTTGAATTGTCATTTTATTGAACAGCACTACAACAGGAGTGATAAAGAAATGTAGGGTTTCCATTTCCCTCACTGTATAACCGTTACAATCTTGAAATGAAAACAATTATGTTTATTCATTTCAACTTCACACCCCCTCTTATTGTCTGCCTGTTCTTATCAGCTGACCTGGTAACCAGTACACAAGAAATTCCCAAGGCCGTATTTTGACCTAGGGTCAAATATCGTCAAAACCCATTGATAGATGTTGTGACTGAAATTCTCTCAACAAAAAGAATTTTGCACCCAGTGAATCCTTGTATCTGTAATTTTCACTTGTTAACATTTCGGCTACTTTTCCAGACAAAAATAATTATATTCTCCAATTTTAGAAAAATCTGTTCTCATCTTGAAAATCACTTAAAATTAATACCAGCCATCTGAAAATAGGGTTACACCCTGACATAAGCACCCAGGCCATGCATGTAGATATTGGAGTCCTTCTTAAAAACAGGAAGGTAACCATGAATCAAGAAATCAGAGGAGAGGATTCTAGGGTTAATGTTGGTCTCACAGAGTGCTAGATTGTATTGGGACCTTCAATGAAGTTGGTAAGTATACCACGGATAAAGAAATGTTGAGGAATTTAAATGTTTTTATTTAGCTGGTTTAGGTTTATATCTTTCGTTGGGAATTTTCATGTTTTGGGTTATTTTGGTAAGGACAGGCCTCGGGTAGTGGTAGCAGACAGCCAGATAATGTGACGTGTAGGAAGGGAACTAGTTCAGCATAGTGTGGCCTGAGTGTTTCCCACCGAATGCGCTTGCAGAGGCACCCATCCGTGCATGTCATAGTATTGCAAGTACTCCGATATTATGCTACTATTAATCAGATCAGCTTCTCTAGGCGCCACGTAAGATTTCGGTCTCTTAACTACCAGTCAGAAGCAGCAACAAGAAAATTTTCAACCCAGTACCTTCAGTATGAAGTGACGTTCCCACCGTCGACTCACAAAAATTCACGAAAGCGCGACTATTAAAGGCTGAGGAGAGGAAAAGAACCGGGAAACCTCTTTCTAAACAGGGAACAATGTATGAGCCTCTACTCCTGTTTAAGAGAAAGGGGAGTTTATAAATCGAGCGATAGGAAAGTCTATCCTACTCTAAAATTTAAGTTGAATAAATAGAATAAAATTAAGATAAAATTAAGAATAATTCTAAGTGACACAAGGTCAGTTTAAATTAGTTTATCGGCAACGCCGTATAAAATTGCTCAAATCCCAGTTGCCATTTTGGAAAGACTGACGGCACCAGGCAATAAACTTAACTCCCTCCAAATAAAGAGATAGTGCCTGGAGGATGTCCTATTCCTTGGAGCTTCAGATATAATAGTAAAAAAAAAACAAGATGTAAGAAACACTCGTAAAATGATTAATAATAGAGACAATTTTAAAATATCATGAAGTAATATCAATTAGTTAATTCTTATGTTTCAGAGTTGGTCAGTAAGAAAAATACTCTTTATTTCAATTACAGATACTTTTATTAAAAAAGAAGAGAGAAAATTTAAAAGAAATGGCCTTACTGATTGACCGGATTCTGCTGTTCAAGATGAAAATATTTTCATTGAAAGTAAAAAGTACACTTAGTCAAAATAATGAGAATGTTGATGTGCGTTATGGTGCAGTGGATATCGTCTCGTAACGTGAAAATCGGGAATTTGGGGAGCAGAGTTCGAATTCCAGTTGAATTCATTGCATTCACTTACACGCAAATACCCTTGAGAAAGGTATTAATCTGTCTCTTCCCTCCAGTTATGGGTTAAATAACAGGACAGATTGGGTTCTATAGCCTTCGCTGGCAACCAGTCTACCGCAGAAAGCAATGGCAACCTACCGCGGGATAATCTTCTGTCCAGTTAATCATATCTCTTTCGAGACATGATCGCCCAAGCGTGTTTCACGTATGGCACTTAACTGACTGACTGAATGAGAATGTTATTCACTACTATAAGGATGAAAATGTAAAATAACGAGAAACCGTAATTAAAATAAAAATACCTTATCTATTGAACTGATTCATTTATTCAATATAAAGATAACTTCATTGAAAATAAAATATATTCTTAGTCAAAGTAATCAGAATGTTTTTATTAATACTAATATGAATTAGTCACAATATTAGAACTTTAGTCAAAACATTTTTCTGACAGTTCTGTCATGTGAAAATAAAAACCATAAACATTTGTGGAAAAACCTTTCAAGATCCTAGTAAGTTTGTTAATTGCATAATTCTTCAGGATCAGCAGAAAATATTTTGCTTTTAAAGATCTGACAACCTCTTATTTGGGTTTACCATTGGATTGTAAAGTAGTAAAAATCTTACAAGCAGTCCATTACTTGTAATTGCATTTCGTACGAGTCTTGAAGGGTGGAATTTCACGTTTGCCATTATTATCACTTTGTTCGTACTTTCGATTTTTGGAAGAAGAGATTCGACCATAAAGCAGGCAAATAAGGTGCTATTTAAACGCAGGAAAAATAATTTGATGAGTTACGATTCCTGTTAAAGAAACTACATAAAGGCTTACGACTTTCTCCCCTAACAGCTGAGACGATTTGTTTACTTTGCAGTAGGGATGATGGTGTGTTAGATATAAAATTTTATTCAAATTAAAAATAGATTCATCCGAGAAGAAAAGCCGTTATTCAAACTAAAAATACGATGCTCGGGCGATCATGTCTCGAAAGAGACACGACTAATTGGGCAGAAGATTTTTCCACAGTAAGCAGCCATTGCTTTCTGCGGTTAAATGGT